>JAULJZ010184769.1:0-12173 GCA_032270985.1 Heliamphora pulchella | reverse complement strand
GCCACGTGATTTAGGCTATATTTGGGATCATATTAAAGTCAGTTTTTTTTTTAAAAAAAATTTAACTTTTAAGTTAATTTATTTAGTATAATAAATATGCACAGTTTTTAAGACATCATAAAAAAAAATTTAATTTTTTTTTAATATTTACTTTTTAAAATTATTCTAAATGTTCTCACTTATTTTTTTTTATTTTTTTTAAAAAATTTAAATTTTTTAAAAATTAAACTTAAAAGTTATTCTAAACTCGCACTAACTCTTTATGACGTCATTCAAGACCAATTCACTCCTCGGGATTTGCAATCTTAGAGGCTAGCTGGGCTGCTTTGGCAAAACATTGAAAAGGAGTTTTAAAAAAATAAAAATAACGTACTAATAAACTTATTATTATGCTTATTTTTATTTTTATTTTTAATTTTTTTATTATGATAAGAAAAATCTAATTTTTCTATATTTATTTTTGAGATAATTCAAGAAGTTATAAATTTTAATCAATAATAAAAAAACTCAAAAAAACCAAAATTCCAATTTGATCTCTCAAGTTAGGCTACTATATGGTGCAATATGGAATAAACACCGTAGAATAATAGCCCTGCTGAGAGGATTGAATCATTTATATTATGCGGTCGCTTTTATGTTTTCCTTGTTTCTTTTTTTTTTTGTCCCAATTTTATTGAAGTTACACTTTACATTTTTCCCATTTTCCTCTTGCTGCAGCTTATTATGCCATTTTTTCTTTACTTTTTAGCTCCTGCAACTATTCCTTTTATATATATACACACAAAATTGGCCAAAACTATTTTTATTTGACAAAGAAAAATTTAATCAGTTTTTAATGCTTTAAGAAATTAGTGTACACGTAAAAAATAAATATTAATTTGCCTAAGCCAATGGTGGTCACTTAAAATAAAATATCTTTTAGTAATCCCGTAGTTAATCAGCTCCCAATTTTAGTTATTCATGGACTCTAAATAATTAAGTTTGTAGAGGGTTAAGATAGGAATATATTATTCATGTCCAATTCATGTCCAAGCTGACTGAATAGTTTGGGGTGAATTCCACGTGTTCCTCCACAAGAAAGGTGGTAAGACGCTCGTCGGTAATTTTTATCGGTGGACTCTCTGATGGTGAAGTCATATAGGAATTTAAAGAGAGAAAAGCTTGAGAGAACAAATTAACAAAATTTCTCCTAGTGAATTAGAGTGCATATCTTTTCCTTTTTGAGTGTTGGCTATTTATAGAAAAAAATATAGTTAACTCGTTTTGGGAGTTCGACTCGACCCGAGCAGATCGAGTTATCCTCTTTCTTTGATTAAGACTCAGCTGCCAATCTGATGGTGATTTATCATTGCTATCATTCATACCTTTCTACAAGTTCTTTTTATCATGTCAAGCTGTCCATCAGTACCCATACTTAATTTGGGCTAGGCCAACCTTCCTTAACACCCTAATCCCAGGGTTGGTTTAACTTCCACTAACCTCTTATTATGAGGGCCCCCTCTTTTGATAAGCATATCGTGGGCACTGATTACCATGTATTAAGCCTCAAGCTTGGCTTTCGAGGTCTATCAACGCATGTTGCACGAACGTGTGTGCCGAACACCGTCTCCTCTATACCTTGGCTTAGGAGCACCTCCTCGGAGTTCGGATTGGGTCTTATGCCTGAGGCTCGACCTCACTTGCCCCGAGCTCCAATTTAGTGCTCGGCCACGCTTAACGAGCCGAGATGGGAATACTCGAGGTTTAATATCACGGTAGGTGCCTGTGTTCTATACGGCGCTCCACATGGACGCCAAGTGGCTCTGCTCGAATTTTTACCCCCTCAATTGCCCTCATCGTCTTGCCGTTGCTCAGCGTGCCAAACTATTGGAAGACGATGAGCTGTTCGTCTCAAGTCGTCATTCTGATCGAGATCGGAAGGCTTGCCAAGCAAGCTCTGTTGAGGTGTCATTTTCCCGTTTGCCGTTCACGTGTGGATGACATTAGCTCCTGTCACTTGGCACTACCTCAATGGCCTTGTACCGCATTTATTGTACGCGTCACACGCATTGAATGCGCATGGCGCCAGCTGTACTATAGCGGCAGGGATGTCAGGGGTCATTTTCCATAAATGTAATCACTAGGATTAATGACGGTTAGGGTACTCAGCACCGTTAACCCGAGGAAGATCTTTGCTAGGGAGTATTGACTCAATGAAGGATTACGGCTCGATCCATTAATCCGGGCAATAATACGGTGCGATTGTGCTCTTTTACTCTGGTCGGGTCATGTTGTCAGCACTGGCACGAGTCGCACGTATTTAATGCGCATTAAATGCATACAGGGTGCGTTGCTCCACGCGCCATAATCGGCGCCCATTGACGCTTCGTTTGAACGAGTATGTGAAGCTATAAAAGGGGGAGGGCAACCCATCTCCCACTTTTTACGAACCACCACCACTCCCAAAGCTTTAGCGATTTTCGGCGTTACTCCGACGATTGGAACTTCAGCAACTCCATCAACTCTCAAGCTTTTCAGTGGTTGTTATACGCAGGTCAGTCTCCTATTTTTCCCCTCTCCTTCATCTTCGTCGTCTTGCCACTGCAGTCGCACCACTGTTACGGCTGTCGGCGGCCTTTTATTCCTTTTTAGCGAGTTCCATGGCTATCGCCGCCGCGGTGGAGGTTGGGCTCCTTGGCCAATGCCCCAAACGCCTTGGCGTCGCCGCAGCCACCACTGGCAGTGGCGATTCTGTGCGTACACACGGGCATATATATAAATATTCAAATATATATGTATGCATATATGCACGTATATACGTGTAACTAGCATGTACCCCCGCTCTCACACATCTCCTCCTTTTTTTTTTCTCTTTTTTTTTAAGAATCGGGCGTCTTGCGCGATATATTGACACGCCGGAGGCTTTGGCCGAGCTCCGATGAGCCAGGTCCATCTCCGCCGACATTTCAATTCGCCCGGCCACCGATAAGGAGACCTGGACTACTGAAGAGCCCGGGAAAGCTATTTTTCCCCTCGTGGCCATTCTAGAGTCCAGGCTAGGATTTTCCCTCCCGAGCATCGTGAGGGAGGCTCTAGCCTTTTATAGGTTGTCCCCAGCGCAACTCACCCCCAACGTATTCTCAATATTGATGGGAGTAGCTTTATTGAACCACTATATGGGCATCGACCTTGGTGTTTGGTAGATTCAATATTGCTACTCCATCGCAGAGACCTCCAATGGCTTGAATAAGTACTACCTCAAGGGAAAAGATAACCGAAACATTGTACTTGAGCTAAAGAACTCCCATAAGGGCGACCTAGAGGATTTCGTCGTGATCGGGGGTAACTGGCAGCTTGGCCCTAGTGTCTACGACCCCCGTGCATGGCTCTGCCGCACGAGAGCTGGATCTCCAGGTAGCCGAGCTCCTTTCCCTGTGATTTATCCATAATTGGTCTTCGTTTTATCTTATCCTGAGCTCTAATGCCTTTCTTTTTTCACCGCTTACTGCAACACCTCGGCCATCAAGGACAGAAAGGACCATAGAGATGGTCAAATCAACTTTACACACCTCCAGCGCGTGCTCAACTGGGACAGGGATGTGAGGGTGTTCAAAAGGCTTTTCAACGGAGAGCCTATCCGCCTAGAAGAGCTTGGGCATTGTTTAGTCCCCGTTGAGGAGACTGCTATTGAAGGAGAACAGAGCACAGGTGCCTCCACATCCAGTGCAGTCAGCCTCAGGCCATCCTCAAGCTCGGCAAATCAGACCGTGCTCGACGCCATCGAAATGTCGCAGAAAAACCTCTTTGACCTGCTCGGAAGCGTACTCGGGGTGACCTCTAATGGTCGTCTAACGGGGGCTTCTTTCGCTCAACCTCCAAGGCTGACCACGAGTCCCCGAATGCCCCGACTGTGCCCTGGGCTCAAGCTCTTCCTCCACCTCCTCGGGCCTCCAAGAAGAGGAGCACGGCCTCCGAAGTTGCCGGGCGGGAAATGCGGCGCCGGATCAAACCATCCATTTCAATTGCGCCGAGCTGATCAGAGGGCTCTGAGCTGCCAACCGAGGTATCTCTTTTCTTTTCTCCCGCCCATTGTGGCAAGCCCCTCATTGCTTAGGACTCGGTGCAGGAGAGCCACCGTGTGGCGTGGGCCTTGGCAAAAAGCCTCTGCTGTCCAAAAGATAAAGCAGCGTATGTGGCCCTTCCCAATGCCGCCCTGAGCAAGCAGGTTGCCTAGCACCTCATTGTGGTAAGAATTCGCTCCCAAGATCCATATGTATCTTTAAACAGGCTGCCCATTGTTTATATTATTGTTATTATTATATCTTTAAACTCTTCTATTGTCGGATAGGGCCTTCAAATGGGCATGGAAGCTGTCGATCGGTGCAGTCAGCTACAGGTGAAGCACGACCTCCTGCACGTTGAAGTTTTGAAGCTCAGGGAGGATGTTAAAGTTTTACAAGCATAGGTCGGTGAGGCCTGTGTAGCAAAAGAAGAGGCCAAGGTTTGGGCTACCTAAGCTCTGGACTCGGTTAAGGAACAAGAAGTCAATCTTGCCTCAATGATCGGTCAACGGGATGAGTCATCCAAGGTCACGGCTGCTTTTGAGCAGTAAAATGCCGACCTCAAGGCCATAAATGTCTGGGTGACCAAAGAGAGGTATGAGGTGGGGTACGAGAAGGCCAAGGACGTGTATGCCGCCCAAGTGATAAGTATGCAGAGCCCTATTTTCAAGATGGGGTGGGATGCTACTCTTGTCGCTGCCCTGGTTGAGCCTGTATCCGAACTGCACAGGGTGGTCCCCAAGATACAACCCACTGTACCGTTTCCCGACCAATTGGCCACATCTGCTCGGGGTCGCCATCCCGCTAGGCCCGGTGGTCGAAGTTGATCCAATCTCGATGGCCCTGGTCACTCCCCCTCATCCTGAACAAGAAGAGCCTGAGTTACCTCCTCCTCTTCCCCGGCAAGCATCTGATCATCTCGAGGGTGGCAATGAATTCGAGGAACTCGAGCCTTTGTGGCCCGAATGTGGGACCTCCCCAGCCAACGTCACAGTGGACTTGACTTTGGAGGACGAGGAACCCCAAGGGGAAGCCGCTCAGGGTGAGGGGGAGAATGTCGAAGACCCCCCCACTTAGGTGGAGGCTGATAGGACGGGACCCACACAGGATCCGCTGCAGCCGGACAATGCTGCTCATGCTGCTTAGCTTTCTCTTTCTTTTTTATTTTCCTATGTTTGGGGAGCACAGCCTTATCCCATCTGTGAGGTTGGCCTGCCACACCTGTACTTGCTATTTCTTTTAATGAAATGAAGTATTTCTGTCCAATTTCTGATTAATGCCTTGCAATTGCTCTCGCTTTATTTTTGATTTTGATGCAAGTATGTAACGCACGACCTTGTCCCGTTCTATGAGGTCGGCTCACTTTAATTGTACTTATATTTAGCTGAGCATACATATTTTGTGCCCACTAGTGATCTTTTGAGATCATCCGAGCACTTGGTGCCTAGCCGAGCTAAGTCTTGTATCTAGCCGAGCTAGGGTACCTTTGCCTAGTGTAGTGCTTAGCCGAGCTAGGTTTTGTATTTAGCCGAGCTAGGATACCTTTGCCCAGTGATGACCCTTTGAGAACAACCGAGCACTTAGTGCCTAGCCAAGCTAGGACTTGTATCTAGCCGAGCTAGGATACCTTTGCCCCGTGATGACCCTTTTGAGATCATCTGAGCACTTGATGCCTAGCTCAAGATCTCTCAACAGAAGATGTAGAAATCTTAAAATTACCATGTAGGTATTTGCTTATACTGGCTGCTTAGGCTTGACTCGAAGTTAATTCAGAATTTTGGTACCTAGCCGTGCTAGGACTTTCTTGCCTAGACTTAACTCGAGGTCAATTGGGACCTTTGGTGCCTAGCTATGCTAGGACTTTCTTGCCTAGGCTTGACTCGATGTCAACTGGGATTTTTACTGCCTAGCTGTGCTAGGACTTTCTTACCCAGGCTTTACTCGAGGTTAACTAGGACTTTTGGTGCCTAGCTATGCTAGGACTTTCTTGCCCAGGCTACAGTTAGGACTTTCTTGCTCAGGCTTGACTCGAGGTCAATTGGGACTTTTGGTGTCTAGTCGTGCTAGGACTTTCTTGACCAGGCTTGACTCGAGGTCAACTGGGACTTTTAGTCCGTAGCCGTGCTAGAGCTTTCTTGTCCAGGCTTGACTCGAGCTCAACTGGGACTTTCAGTGCTTAGCCATGCTAGGACTTTTTTGCCGAGACTTGACTCGAGGTCAACTGGGACTTTTGGTGCCTAGTCGTGCTATGACTTTCTTGCCCAGGCTTGAGTCGAGGTCAACTGAGACTTGCAGTGCCTAGCCGTGCCAGGGCTTTTGCTGACACATCGCAAGACTGTATGTACAAGCTTCTGTGAAAGGTTCCTTCATTCATCATTCCAAAACGAATTTACAAACAAGGCTTTAGTGGTTGTAGACACCCAATTTGACTCTGCCCAATCTTAGGTGAATCCGATGATGAAAACAGGTGGAATGATACTTCAGCTCGATCCTCGGGAAGTGATCCAAGCTCTGTATTTGAAACCGAAATCTTCAAACCATTGAACCATCGATAACTTGTTGCCCAAGTTATTCCCAAAGTTGCGACCGTCATGTTCATTGTGGCGACTGTCAATAGAACCTATTGGAAACCCTAGCCAATTGTGGCGATCGCCACATTCAACCTGGCGACCGTCAATAGAACTCTTTGGAACCTTCTTTCTACATGGCGACCGCAATGTCCTACCTGCCGATCGCCAACTCCAAATGGTCTAACGTGTCCCAAAACATGACAGCATCTTATTGGTTGATAAACTTTATAAATATCGCACATTTGGTACGTTTTCAAGGACAAAAAATTAGAGAGAGGTTTGGAGAGAAGCTCTGCCGAGTCGTCGAGCAATCCAAGTCCCGACGCCGAAGCCCTGCCGAAATATCGAGACTCGAGTCTCCGACATTAAAGCTTTGCTTGGATCACCACCCGAGTATTAGACCGTTGAAGCACATTTTCGACTTGAGAATTTCCCGACAATCTAGGTAGCTCGTTTGGATCTCCGATCGTTCTAACTTTATTATCTTTATTTTGGAGTGATCGGGTTAAATTCAATCTTAATTTGCATATTCCTTTCATTTATCTAGTTAATCTTGTTTTGCTTCCTGTAATTTGGTTACTCTCTTTACTTCCTTAGTTGTTAATTTCTTCATATTCCATACTAAGCACATTGTCATTCTCATTTTTATTCATTAATTAGTGCCAACATCCTTTTAGCAATTACAACTTATTATTGTTATTACTTGTTATAATTAAGGCATTTACATTATATGAATGTAATTGTCAATATTATATTCATACTTTCCAATTTAATACTTATGTTTATTTCATTTTATTTCTTTCTTTTATAATTAGTTTAAAGTTCTTCTATTAGTTTTTCTTATTTCATTTTTTTAATATTTCTTTATTTTTAACATTAATTTAATGTCATTTTTTCAAATATTTATATCTCTATTCTTTTCCTCATAGAATAGCTTCATTTTCTTTTTCTTCCAATGTAACTTTAATTTCTTTTCTTTTTTAACTCCCATTTACTTTTTCTTTAATACTAATGTTTCATTTTATTTTCATTTAGTTTAATATTTTTTTTCTACCTTTTATTTTCTATCTTTTTTCTTTTATTTTAATGTTAGTGTAGTTTCTTTTGCTAACATTTTATATTTTTTCTTCTCTTTTATCACTAGTTTTAAATTTTCTTATAATATTTCATTTTTTTTTCTTTTAGTATTAATTTAATTAGTATTTCTTTTCTCTTAATGTTAGTATTTAGTATAAAGCACCATTGTTTTTTATATAACTTTATTTTCTTTTCATAACACTTATTTTTCTTTCATGTTACTAAACCAAAAATCACAAAAGAGTCTTTTAATAATTGAAACTCATTTGTTCATTTTATTTCTTTTATTTTTTCTTTTGTTTTGCTTAAAATATAAAATTTGTGAATAGTTAGTTTTGTTTTAATAGTCTAATAACATTTTTTAAACCTTCTTATTTTAGCTTAATTTTTATTTTGTAAGCTTTCCCTTTATTTCTTTTTCTTTCAAATCTTTAAACATTTTCTTATCATAAAAAAAAAACTTATTGTTAGGTTCTATCATTTTGGTAAACTTTTTAATATAGGAATTTCACATGTTTTTTTTAATTTTATTTTTGATTATACTTTTGATAGTTTAAGAATAGGCTTGTTAGTTTAATGTTATGTTTAGAATTATTTAGCTTATTTTTGTAGTAAATCCGTGTTTAGGTAGTTTTGGTAACTTCTAGTATGTTTTTATTATTTTATGCATACTATGATAGTTTAGGTTATTTTTATGAATATTGCATGTGAGAATGTTTTATGTATCATTTAGTTAGAAATTGTATACCGTAAGACTTAGGAATTCACCCATTTGTTTGTCTTAATTTGGAGTGCTATATACATATATTATGTATTTTTCATATCTAATTTTGGATATTCTATCTTTGCCTCCATTTTATTTATTTGCATGCATATGAGAAATCTTATTAAAGAACCAATGATGATTAGTAGAGGCCAACTTTATGGTTGGGCGAACGGAGTGCCTAACACCTTTTTTGATTCGTACCTTAACCCCCGAACCCTCTTTTTCTGGTTAAACGCTTTAAGATCAGTAGCCATTTTTATTTTTCTTAATTTTTCTCAAAAACTAAGTGACGACTCTATTTTCAATAAAAAAGAATTTTCAAAATTTGGCTTTCAAGGTGTTAAAATATTTTTCAAACATTTTTGAATTCTCATATTTTTGAAACATTTTCAAAAATCCTAAATCCCAACGCCACAGTGGAAAAATTTTCTTAAATTCTAAGCATTCCAAGGCCTCAGGATCTGCTTTCCCTCCAAATCTTCAAATCTGTACACTCCCGTTCCTGCGATTGATGTGACCCTGTACGGGTCTTCTTAGGTCGGATCCAATTTTCCATCAAGGAGATCTTTTGTATTGAGAAGGACCTTCCTGAGCACCAGTTCTCTGACCTGAAAATTCCTATGGTTGACTTGCCTGTTATAGAACTTTGAAAGCTGTTGGTGGTAGGCTGCCAGTTTGACCAGAGCTTGCTCCCTCCATTTCTCGGCTAGATCCAAGTCCCAAGCAATACTAAGGCTATTGTTCCTGGACTCGAAAACTTCAGTTCTGTTGGTAAGTAGCCCTACTTCTAGGGGGATTACTGGTTTCAGGCCAAAGGCCCTGGCAAACGGTGTCTCCCCTGTTGAGCTTCTCAGAGTTGTTCGATAGGTCTATAACACCGAAGGAAGCTCATCCACCCATTTTTCCTTTGTTTTTCCAGTCTCCTTTTTAGTCTTGATAGGAGTGTTTTGTTCGAGATCTCGGCTTGATCATTGCTTTGAGGGAATGAGGGTGTCGAGAAATAATTTTTTATTTTTAAGCCCAAGCAAAAGGTCTTGAACAAGTTGCTGTCGAACTGCTTTCCATTATTTGCAACTATGGCACGCGGAATACCAAACCTTATGATGATGTTCTTCCATGCAAATTTTCTAGCATACACATCTCTGATATTGGCTAAGGGCTCAACCTCAACCCATTTTGAGAAATAGTTTGTTACTACAATTAGAAACTTTTTATTGTTGGGTGCCCTAGGCAATGGGCTAACAATATCCAGTTCTCATTGTGCAAAAGGCTATGCGCTTGTGATTGGGCTAAGATTCTCGGTGGGCTGTCTATGCAGGGGTGCATACTTTTGACACTTCTCGCACTTTTTTAAGTATACTTTGGCATCTTTCTGCATGTATGGCCACCAATAGTCATGGCTAATAGATCTGTGCGCCATAGATTTTCCCCCTGTATGACCTCCACATATTCCTTCATGTAGCTCAAACAAGAAATTTTGGACCTTGTTTGTGTGAACGCACAGTAGGTAAGGCCCCAAGAAGGATCTCTTGTACAACTGACCTTTAGAGGATAGCCAAAATCGAGCAACTTTGTGCCTGATCTTGTGTGCTTCTTTATTGTCTCCTGAGAGTTGACCATTATCAAGAAATCTGATGATGGGATCCATCCAGTTGGGCTCCTGGTTGTCTTCTATAGCACACATCCGCTGCGCTGCTGTTTCGATGCTCGAGCTTTCCTGTTTTTGTACTTCCACCATCCTTTTTAGCCCGAGCTTGGTTGCTGAAGCTGAGGGTGCCAAGGCGTCAGCATGGGAGTTCCTTTCTCCGTTGATTTGCTCAATCTGCACTTTCTCGAATCCCTTAACCATCTCGAGTGCTATGGAAAGGTAAGCAGCCATTCTGTCATCTCAGGCATTATACTGCCCAGTTAGTTGATTCGCCGGTAGCTGGGAATCGCAAAAAATTTTCAACCTTTTGATGCCCATTAGCTCGACACTTCTAAGGCCAGCCAACAGCACTTCTGAGGCCGGCCAACAGCACTTCATACTCGGCTTTATTATTAGAAGCTGGAAATTTCAATCTAATGGAGTGTTAAATCACGGATCCTTTTGGAGAGATGAGAACCACTCCTGCTCCAGTGCCTTTATGGTTTGAAGTGACATCGGTGTACAGCTTCCACTTCTGCACTTTTGCACTTTTGCACTTTTGCTTTGGGTTCCCCACTTTCTTCTCTTGCGCAGTCTTTCTTCCCCCCAACTCGGATTCGAGCATGGTTGGGTCCGAGCTGATTAGCGTATCCCATCTGAAGAATTTTCCTATGAAGTCCGCAAGGACCTACCATTTGATTACAATTCTTGGTCTGAACTCAATATCGTACTCACCGAGCTTGACTCCCCGTTTTGTTATTCTCCCCGAGAAATCTGCCTGCGCAGCAATGCTTTGAGCAGGTGTGCAGTCAGAACTATGATTTTGTGTGCTTAGAAGTAGTGCGCTAGCTTTCGAAACGCCATGAATAAGGCGAGTGCGAGATTTTTCAACGATAAGTACCTTGTCTCGGCATCTAGGAAGGCGTGGTTAACGTAATAGACTGGGAGCTGCTCGGCCACGTCCAGCATGAGTAGGACTGCACTAGCAGAGTGCTCAAAAACTGCAAGGTATAGGTATAGTTCTTCCCCGAGCAGAGGCTTAGAGAGAAGATAAGCCGTGCTTAGGTACTCTTTCAATCCTTGGAGCACCTAAGCACACTCCCCCTAGACAAAATTTTTGCCCTTTTTCAATTATTGAAAGAAAAGATGATACTTATCTGAAGAACGGCTGATAAACCTGTTCAAAGCTGCTGCCATCCCCGTTAGCCTTTGTTTTTCTCTCACTATTTTTGGGGGTTGTATGTTCTGTATTGCCACTATCTGGTCAGGATCAGCTTCGATTCCTCGTCTGCTTATTAAGTGCCCCAAGAACTTCTTCAACTGCACCTTAAAGGCGCACTTCGAGGCATTAAGCCTCAACTTATAAGTTTTCAATACTTCGAAGATGTTGTTTTGGTTGGCCAAATGATTGTGTTGCTGTGCAGTTTTGACCACTATGCCATCTATGTAAACTTCAATGTTCTGACCCAGCATAGGTTGGAATATCTTGGTGACCAGCCTTTGGTAAGTTGCCCCAGCGTTCTTTCGGCCGAAGGACATTACCTTGTAACAGTATAACCCTCGTGGGGTGATGAAACCGGTATTCTCTTGATCGTTCAGACTCAAAGCGATTTGGTGGTAGCCTCGGTAAGCGTCCAAAAATCTCATCATTCCATGCTCATCCTTCCACTTGGCGTCCACGTGGAGCGCCGTATAGAACACAGGCACCTGCCGTGATATTAAGCCTCGAGTATTCCCATCTCGGCTCATCAGGTGTGGCCAAGCACCATATTGGAGCTCAGGGCAGGCGAGGTCGGGCCTTAGGCATAAGACCCGATTCGAACTATGATGAGGTGCTCTTAAGCCGAGGTATAGAAGAGACGGTGTTCGGCACACACGTCCGTGTAACATGCGTTGATAGACCTCGAAAGCCGAGCTTGGGGCTTAATACATGGTAATTAGTGCCCCCGATACGCTTATCAAAAGAGGGTGCACTCATGATAAGAGGTTAGTGGCAGTTGAACCAACCTTAGGGCTAGGGTGTCAAGGAAGGTTGACGTAACCCAAATTAGGTTTGGGTACCGATGTACAGTTTGACATGATAAAAGAATCTT
>JAULJZ010184758.1:0-21870 GCA_032270985.1 Heliamphora pulchella | reverse complement strand
TTCGACGAAGACTGATGCAGTGACGGATTGGCAGCGACCGAGGAATGTTTTTGAGATCCGTAGTTTTCTGGGTCTAGTGGGTTATTACCGGCGATTTGTGCAAGACTTCTCTAGGCTTGCAGCATCGATGACGCGTTTGACGCGGAAGGGAGTCACGTTTGTATGGAGCGAGCTTGTGAGTCAACTTTCTAAGAGCTGAAGAGGAGACTGACCAGTGCACCAATTTTGATTATTCCAGAGCGAGGTCTGGGATATACTGTGTATTGCGACGCGTCACTTGTTGGTTTGGGCTGTGTGTTGATGCAGGGAGGCAAGGTTGTAGCCTATGGCTCACGACAGCTGAAGACACACGAGAGGAATTACCCGACTCATGATCTGGAGTTGGCAACTGTGGTCTTCGCCTCGAAGACATGGCGACATTATTTATATGCTGAGTATTTTGAGGTTTTCTCTAATCACAAGAGCTTGAAATACTTGTTTTCACAGAAAGACCTGAATCTTTGCCAGAGACGATGGATGAAATTGTTGGGAGACTACGACTTTGATTTGCAGTACCATCCGGGGAAGGCAAACGTCATAGCTGATGCGCTTAGCAGGAGATCTCATGGCTCGTTAGCTTCTGTAGCTATACGGGAATGGGACATGCTCGGAGTTCTCGGGGAGTTTGGTTTGTGTCTTGAGGAGACAACGGGAGGTGCGACCTAATGTTCAGTTGCTTCATAGCCCACATTGGTTGCGCGCGTGTTAGAGGCCCAGAGGACCGATCAGGAGGCTCAGATGATACGGGACCGCATCGCCAGTGGGACAGATACAGCAGGATGGATGATGAGTTTAGATCAAAGTCTGAGGTTGTTAGGGCAATTGTTTGTGCCAGAGTCGTGCCGTGCTGAAGTGCTACATGAGTTTCATCACTCACGTCTTGCAGTGCATCCGGGAGGTACGAAGATGTACCACGACCTACGCCGACAGTTCTGGTGGACGAAAATGAAGAGGGATGTGATCCGATTCTTTTCTCGTTGCTTTACTTGTCAGCAAGTGAAGGTGGAACACCAAATACCTGCAGGATTGTTGCAGTCGTTGCCTGTATCTGAGTGGAAGTGGGAGAATGTCACTATGAATTTTGTATTAGGACTTCCACGCTCGTCGAAGAGACATGATGCTGTTTGGGTTGTAGTGGATAGAGTGACGAAATCAGCGCATTTTCTTCCCATTCGAGTGAGAGACTCAGTGGACAGATTGAGCAGATTGTACATTCAGGAGATAGTCCGACTACACGGAGTATCGGTGTCTATTGTTTCTGATCGAGATCCACGCTTTACATCGCGCTTTTGGTAGAGTCTTCAGGTGGCTTTGGGGACGAGATTGATTTTTAGTACATCTTTTCATCCTCAGAAAGATGGTCAGTTTGAGAGGACCATTCAGATTTTGGAGGACATGCTGAGAGCCTGTGTGCTTGATTTTTTGGATTCTTGGGAGGATCATCTATCATTGGCAGAGTTTGCATACAACAACAGCTATCAGTACATTATTGGGATGGCACCGCATGAGACTCTGTATGGTAGGCCGTGTAGATCGCCTGTTTGTTGGACAGAGGTGAGAGAGACCTCTGTTTTGGGACCCGATCTAGTGCGGGAAATGACAAAGGTGATTACAGTGATTCATCAACGACTTGTGACAACTCAAAGCCGTCAGAAGAGTTATGCTGATCGGAGTAGGAGACCATTAGAGTTTGCTGTGGGAGACCATGTGTTTCTGAAGGTCTCGCCACGCAGAGGGTTGATGAGATTTGGTCGTAACGGGAAGCTATCACCACGTTTTATTGGACCATTTGAGATCCTGGAAAGGACTGGGTTGGTGGCATACCGTCTGGCTTTGCCGCCTCAGTTAGCATCTGTGCACAACGTCTTTCACGTTTCTATGCTTCGGAGGTATGAGCCGGATCCGTCTCATGTGTTAGATTGGACTGAGTTGCGAGTCAATGAGGATGTGACGTATGAGGAGCGTCCCGTGAAGATTCTGGATACAAAGGAACAGGTGTTGCGGTGGAGAACGATTGTCTATGTCAAAGTTCAATGGCTTCATCACGGGGTTGAGAAAGCGACTTGGGAGCTTGAGTCTGGGGTTCGTGAGAGATACCCGGAGTTATTCATCTCGTGACCTAGAAGTGAATTTCGAGGACGAAATTCCTTAAGGGGGGAGAGTTGTGAGACCTTGTACTGTTCCTTTTTGATTTATATGCATATTCCATATTTTTAGGCATGCTTTAGCATTTTTGCTTTAAAATGCATATATGTGTTTCGATACCTGTTTTGGTTAATCTGAGTATGCAGGGTTGCTTCCCGGGCTTGTAGGAAGTTTCTGTGCGAATTTCAAAAATTTTAAAAAAAAGATATTTTGGAAGCCTATAAATATCGGGAGTTAGATATTTTCAAAAGATGTTTTCAAAACTTAACTCCTAAGTTTTCTCCAAACTCTCTCTGCCTTCTCTCTAACTTCTCAGGGGCCCGAGGCTTGATTTTTGATAAACCAACTATTGATCTTTAGTATCGGCAACGTGGTCTACGCATCTATTCGGACGGAATTTAATTTCGACGAAGCTCGGATTTGCACGTGGATCGAAGCGTCAGGTTTTTAACCCAACGAGGTAGGATCTTAGATTCTACTGTTGTATAAGGGTTGTCTATGTAATCTTATACTGTTTCACCGTTTAAAAACGCATGAAATGTTATTTTATGTTTCATATCTGGTTTTTGATTTAAAATTATTTTTCGGCATTCTCGGTGGATGGAAGTGTGCTTTGAGGACTTCTTTTTGAGGTTTTGGCGTGAGGCTTGAGTGTGCGGCTGTTTGAAAGTGTATGATGATTGTTTGATGGGTGTTTGGAGGTTCGATTCGAGTTTTGGAAGCAAAAACCAGTGAACCCGTAGCCAAAATCATTTTCTAGGCAGTTCAGTCAACTGGACCGTGGTGGTCAGTCAACTGAATAAACATTTTGGGAGTTCAGTCGACTGGACCAGGAGGGTCAGTCGACTAAAATTGCTTCTGTTTTTTGTTCTCTTTCCAGAGAGTTTTTCAGTCGACTGGGGGCTTGGGCCAGTCGACTGGAATCCTGTGTGGGATGTTGGTGTTGGTTTTGATGGTTCGGGTGATTTGTTTGGGCAAAGGATGGTTTGCAAAAGAAGTTTTCATGAAAACTTTTGGGAGAAACGTGTTTATTGGAGATTTGGAGCTAACCCTTGCGGTTGAGGCTCGATTTCTAAAACGTTTGCATGAAAATATATTTTTACATCCTTTGGTTTGATCTCCATGGCTTCATGGATTGGATCTCTTACTTATACATGTATTGTATAACTACTTTTGAGAAAAATATTTTGAAAATATTTTTTTTTGATCTCTTGATGAGGGATGGATCTATGTACATGTATAATTTACCGATTTGAGAAATATTTTAAGAAGACTATCTAGATGTACCAGGATGACGTGTATGTGGCACGAGTTGCCCTCGGTGTAAGTCTAAAAACGTGCGCAGAGTAGGTACTCAGGTCCTTCGGGTTAATCCCCGTAAACTGAGGCGGATGGGTGCTCAACTCCCTCGGGGTCGTGACTCGTAAATTGAGTGGTACATTCATGGTGCTCCGTATAGAACCTGTGTGTATCTAGGCGATCCCACGATATCTGGGGCCTAAATACTGGACATGAGTCTATAGTTGTGACCTCTGTCCCCTGGTGATAGAGTCGGTACATAAGATCATACTCTTCTTTGCTGCGATAGTACATTCCGCGAGGGAACGATATTTTGATTACAGTTTTTCCTTAACTGTGGTTGGTATTTGTAATAGTTGCATCACACGGTTTTAAGGATGAAAACAGGGTTTTATGTTAATAAAACCATTTTGGGAAACTTGTGTAGCCTGGTGGGAAAACTTGAGAGTTTTGGATGGAAACCTGTTTTGGTTTTGTGGTTGAGTTCGCTCCCACCATATGATTGCATATTCATGTTTTACAGCTTATTATCTATTTTCTATTGGGGTTCGGCTCACTGGTGAAAATTTTCTGTAAAACCATTTTCAGGTGATGATGTGGATGAGGAGTAACTTCGTGGTGCCCGCGGCAGCGGAAGACGTTTACAGTTTTCCTTCTTTTTGGTTTACTTGTTCCTACAGGCCGTTTTTGTACGCCGTAAGGCGATATATTGTACGCATGTTGAACTATATGTCTTTATTTATGAGAGATACACTTTGTTGGGGTTTCCATTGGTTTCAACATGAGAATTTTAATGTATGAAAACTTATATTTTCATATAAATTGGATGTTTGGTGGATTTTCACGTGACCCCGAATTTTGGGACGTGACAAATTTCCTCCTCGAATGCCACTCTATCGGGATCTTTCAGTTGTTTCTCCATGTCTATAATGTACGTAGATGTATACGCATACATTGATAGATAGATGGATGGACACACACACACACACACACATATATATATATATATATATATAGAGAGAGAGAGAGAGAGAGATGAGCAAAGAAGAATTGGGTGTCATGTTAATGGTGAAGAGGAAAATTGGTTTTGCTAACCTTTGCTATATTTCTCAGTAGCTGAGCTCGAATAGAAATTCGAACAAATTCAGATTAACTTGTTATGTTTTCATGGTACGGATCAACCCAGTTATGAATCCCAAATTTGGTTCAATTTTCTTTTGGATAAACAAGCAACTAACTCTATTGGGTTAAATTGTGGGGTCAGCCTGTGTTTGGTTTAGTTTTTTTTTTAAAAGTTTTTTAGTTTTAAAATTTTTTATAAAAAAAAATAAATGTGAAAATATATGAAAAAAAATAATTAATTATAACAGAAGGCCAAACAAGTGAGCTTTTTAATAGTCTTTTAAGCAAAAAATTTTTAAAAAAACTAGACCAAACATAAGCTGATTCGACGTACACACGGGTTTTTAAATACACCTAATAATTTTTTTAAACGTAAAATTAGCATAAATAAGTGCTATGCGTGGAACTTTAATTAAAAAATAATAATTTATTATTTTAATTTTTTTATTAAAACGTATAGAATATGGCAAATTAGTTTTATTAGACCTTACATAATTGTCGCATATAAATTTTTGCCTATAAAACTCTTATAAAAATTATTGTATTTAATTATTTTTGTTATAAAAGATTATTATACCATTCATTAACTTATTCGTCGTGTTCTACAACATGTGATATATACAAAATGTAGCATTAATAAGAAAATTTTTAGATTTATAAGTTTTTGAAATAACTATAATTTAGGAAAAATTAATAGTAGTACTACAAATATATAATATTATATTTAAAATTTAATCGTTAATATTTTAGTTGATTTTAGTGTCCAAATATGCGTATTTAAGATAATACATTTATATTGCTGTATTAATTAAAGATTCAATAATAATAGACTATAAGTATTCTTTAAATTTATTTATTTTGACGAGTATAGCTCGTATTTTGGAAATATATTTTTTTGAAATATATATTTTTCAAAATCTAATTCAAATTGCTAGAGAAAATATACTTGATTGAGCTCAATTGAGAATTTTTTTTTGAAATAGATTGTTTTATAAACTAGTTTAAATTAACGGAGATATGTACTTAATTTAAAAGTGTCGAATTCAAATTTCAAACAGTATACTTAATTAGGTAACTACAATTACTTACAGGCAAAGGCAACACTAAAACTCATTAGGAATTTCCCCCTCAGTTTTCACTCCACCGTGATCTTCCAGCTGCTTTTCCATGTCTATAATGTACGTAGATGTATTCGTGTATATGGATAGATAGATAGCTAAACAGATGGATGGATACATAAATACATATATATATATATATATATATTTATATATTTATATAAGAGAGAGAGAGAGAGAGAGAGAGAGAGAGAGAGAGAGAGAGATGAGCATAGAAGAATTGGGTGTTGTGTTAATGGTGGAGTGGAAAAAAGGTTTCGGTAACCTTTGCTATATTTCTAAGCAGCTGAGCTCGAATCGAAATCTAAACAAATCCGAATCAACCCGTATATTTCCATAGTACGAAAAAACCTGATTTTGGATCCTGAACCCGGTTCGATTTTCTTTTGGATAAACAAGAATTAACCCTATAGGGTTAAATTGTGGGGTGGGCCTTAGTTTGGTTTAGCTTTTGTTTTTGAATTTTTTAGTTTTTTGACTTTTTTAGAAAAAAGATAAGTAAATGTGAATATATATAAAAAAAGCTAATTGATTATTACAGAAGGTCAAACAAGTGAGCTGTCTAATAGTCTTTTAAGTAAAAAGCTTTCAAAAAAAAACTAGACCAAACATAAATTGATTCTACGTAGACAAGGGTTTTTAAATACACCTAATAATTTTTTATTAACGTAAATTTAGCGTAGACAAGGGTTTTAAATACACCTAATAATTTTTTATTAACGTAAATTTAGCATAAATAAGTGCTATGCATGGAACTTTAATTAAAAAATAATAATTTATTATTTTAATTTTTTTATTAAAACATATAGAATATAACGAATTAGTTTTATTAGACTTTACATAATTGTCGCATATAAATTTTTGCCTATAAAACTCTTATAAAAATTAGTATATTAATTATTTTTGTTATAAAGATTGTTATACTATTCAATAACTTATTCGTTGTGTTCTACAACATGTAATATATACAAAATGTACCATTAATAAGAAAATTTTCAAATTTATAAATTTTTGAAATAACTATAATTTTATGAAAATTTAGAAGTAGTACTACAAATATATAATGTTATATTTAAAATTTAATCATTAACATTTTAGTTGATTTTAGTGTCCAAATTTGCGTATTTGAGATAAAACATTTATATTGCTGTATTAATTAAAGATTCAATAATAATAGGCTATAAGTATTTTTTAAATTTATTTATTTTGACCAGTATAGCTCATATTTTGGAAATATTTTTTTTTGAAATATATTTTTTCAAAATTTGATACAAATTGCCAGAGAAAATATACTTGATTGTGCCCAATTGAGATTTTTTTTTTTGAAATAGATTTTTTTATAAAATTAGTTTAAATTAACGGAGATATGTACTTGATTTAAAAGTATCGAATTCAAATTTTAAACTGTATACTTAATTAGATAGCCATAATTAATTACAGACAAATGCAACACTGAAACTCATCAGGAATTTCCTCCTTGGATTCCACTCCACCGAGATCTTTCAGTTGCTTTTCCATGTCTATAATGCACGTTGATGTATACGTGTAGATAGATAGATAGATGATAGATAGAGAGAGAGAGAGAAGGAGATAGAGAGAGGAGAATTGGGTGTCGCGTAAATGGTGGAGAGAAAAAAGAGTTTTGGAAACCTTTGCTTATGTTTTCAGCAGTTGAGCTTAAATTGAAATTCAAACAAACCTGCATCAACCCGTTATGTTTCCATAGTACGGATCAACCCGGTTATGGATCCCGAACCCGATTCAATTTTCTTTTGGATAAATCAGCAACTAACCCTATTGGGTTAAATTGAGGGGTAAGCCTATGTTTGGTCTAGCTTTTATTGTAAGTTTTTTAATTTTTTGACTTTTTTATACAAAAAAAATAAATGTGAATCTATATGAAAAAAGCTAATTAATTATTACAGAAGTCCAAACAAGTGAGCTTTTTAATAGTCCTTTAACCCAAAAGTTTTAAAAAAAAGTTAGGCCAAACATAAGCTGATTCCACGTACACACTGGCTTTTAAATACACCTAATAATTTTTTATTAAAGTAAAATTAGCACAAATTAGTGTTATGCACGGAATTTTTATTAAAAAATAATAATTTATTAATTTAGATTTTTTTATTAAAACATATAGAATATCACAAATTAGTTTTATTAGACCTTACATAATTGTCGAATATAATTTTTTGCCTATAGAACTCTTATAAAAATTAGTGTATTTAATTATTTTTGTTATAAAGATTGTTGTACCGTTCAATAACTTAATCGTCATGTTCTACAACATGTAATATATATATATATATAGCATTGATAAGAAATTTTTCACATTTATAAGTTTTTAAAATAACTATAATTTATGAAAAATTAGTAGTAGTACTACAAATATATAATGTTATATTTAAATTTTAATTATTAACATTTTAGTTGATTTTAGTGTTCAAATATGCATATTTAAGATAATACATTTATATTGCAGTATTAATTAACGATTCAATAATAATAGGCTATAAGTATTTTTAAAATTTATTGATTTTGACCAGTGTAGCTCATATTTTGGGAATATATTTTTTTGAAATATATTTTTTCAAAATCTCTTTCAAATTGGTAGAGAAAATATACTTGATTGAGCTCAATAAAGAATTTTTTTTGAAATAGATTTTTTATAAACCAATTTAAATTAACGGAGATATGTAATTGATTTATAAACATCAAATTCAAATTTCAAACTGTATACTTAATTAGGTAGCAACAATTACTTACAAGTAAATGCAACACTGAAACTCATCAAGAATTTCCTCCTCTGATTCCACTCCATCGGGATCTTCCGACTACTTTTCCATGTCTATAATGTACGTAGATGTATACGCGTATATAGATACATAGATAGATGGATACATACAGACATATATATATATATATATATATATATATAGAGAGAGAGAGAGAGAGAGAGAGAGAGAGAGAGAGAGAGAGATATATATATATGAGCATAGGAGAATTGGGTGTCACGTTAATGGTGGAGAGAAAGAAGGGTTTTGGTAACCTTTGCTATGTTTTTCGGCAGCTGAGTTCGAATTGAAAATCGAACAAACCCGGATCAACCCATCATGTTTTCATAGTACGGATCAACCCGATTATGGATCCCGAACCCGGTTCAATTTTCTTTTGGATAAACAAGAAACTAACCCTATTGGGTTAAATTGTGAGGTGAGCCTGTGTTTGGTCTAGTTTTTTTTTTTTAAGTTTTTAATTTTTTAACTATTTTATAAAAATGTAAATGTGAAAATATATAAAAAAAAACTAATTTATTATTGCAAAAGATCAAACAAGTGAGTTTTTTAACAGTCTTTTAAGCAAAAAACTTTAAAAAAAAGATTGGCCAAGCATAAGCTGATTTTACTAACACACGAATTTTTAAATACACCTAATAATTTCTTATTAGCATAAAATTAGCATAAATTTGTGTTATGCATGGAACTTTTATTAAAAATAATAATTTATTATTTTAATTTTTTTATTAAATCATATAAAATATGCCAAATTAGTTTTATTAGGCCTTTCATAATTGTCGTATATAAATTTTTGCCTTTAAAACTCTTATAAAAAATTAGTGTATTTAATTATTTTTGTTATAAAGATTGTTATACCATTCAATAACTTAATCATCATGTTCTACAACATGTAATACCTATAATATGTAGCATTGATGAGAAAATTTTTACATTTATAAGTTTTTGAAATAACTATGATTTATAAAAAATTAGCAGTAGTACTACAAATATATAATGTTATATGTAAAATTTAATCATTAACATTTTAGTTGATTTTAGTGTTCAAATATACGTACTTGAAATAATACATTTATATAGCCGTATTAATTAATGATTCAATAATAATAAGCTATAAGTATTTTTTAAATTTATTTATTTTGACTAGTATAGCTCATATTTTGGGAATATATTTTTTTAAAATATATTTTTTTTAAATCTTATTCAAATTGGTGGAGAAAATATACTTGATTGAGCTCATTTGAGAATTTTTTTTTGAAATAGATTTTTTATAAAGTAGTTTAAATTAATAGAGATATGTACCTAATTTAAAAGTATCGAATTCAAATTTTAAACAATATACTTAATTGGGTAGCCACAATTACTTATAGGCAAAGACAACACTGAAACTCAACAGGAATTTTCTTCTCGAATTCCACTCCATCGAAATCTTTCAGCTACTTTTCCATATCTATAATGTACGTAGATGTATACGCGTACATTGATAGCTAGATGGATTGTCACGCTCCAAACTCCGGGTCATGCGAAAAGTCTACAAATAACCACCAAAACCATCCAAACAAAAACGAATGAAAATCATAAGGCCAAAATGAGGTTAAAACCTTTATAAAAATGTACTACCGATGGTTTATTTAGTACCAAAGAGCAGCGCAAAGGCCAAGGTCACGGTCCCTAAGAGCCAGGTTTTAAAAACAAATAACAAAACAATTTTGAAATCTGCCCAGACCGCTCGATCGGTCCTCCCAAGGACATTGGATTTTTGAAATAAAATAGAGAAAAATAGAATGTTTGCTGAGAGGACCAGCTTTGAAAATACACTTTTCCCTTCCCATCACTTAAACATTTTTCCATCGTTTTGAAAACTCACAAGGCAACCGTGCGAAAGAAAACCCACCCAAACGAGGCTCCAAATCCTCCCTCGAGACACAACATTTAAAATAAAGGATAAAACCAAATGAAAACGGAAAACAACAACCAATCCAAGGTCTCTCTCGAAAGTAATAAATCATGCATACATCCATAAGAATTACATATGCTTTACAATATGTTACATCCCAACATGAAACATATACAAAAAGGTATAAACTACCTAACAAAGACCAAGCAACAGGGTCTTGTCAACAGCCACCTCCGGGCACCTCAAAGTCAACTATAGGACCATGTTCACCTGAAAAGGTTTTATAATAAAATCTCACAATGTGAGCCGAAACCCAATAGAAGTAAACTATAAAGCTGTAAAGCAGGTTATGCAATCATAAGCATAAAGGACTCAACCACATGAGCCAAAAGGTTTTCCATCCCAAAACCACAAGTTTTTCATCATGCTAACACGAGCCTCAAAACGATTTTACGTCATAAAACTCCACGTTTCTATTCTTAAAACCATGCATATCAACAATAATGCAGATAATGTTTCACAGTTAAAGAAAAGCTAAAACCAAAAAGTTTTTCACTCGGATCACATAACCGAGGAAAGAGAAATGAATCCTATATACCGACTCTGCCACAAAATGATAGAGATAACAACTATAGACTCATGTCCATTACCTATTCCTAAATCATTTAAGACCTGTTAGGTAATGACAAGTTCTATACAGAGCCACCACAACATAAGTGCTGACTTTACTGACTAAAATCGAGGGATAAAAGCACCCACCATTTCTTTACAGGAATTACCCCGAAGGACAAAAGTACCTACTCTGCGCACGTTTTTGAATTTCCACCGAGGGGAACTCGTGTCACATACCTGCTATCCCGGTACATCTAAAGAATCATTTAAAAATCAACCCGTAGCTCGACTATGAAAATATTTTCACAATTATACATTAAACATGTATACAGATCCATCCATCAACATGGAGATCGACAAAGACATTTTAAAAGTATTTTTCACCATTTTCAACAAAACGTTTCCAAAACTAAGACTCAACCCGAAGGATTAGCTCCAATTCTCCAAAACATAAAGTGTCGAGATTTTCACAAATCCTCCGTTTTCAAAACTACATTTGAAAACTAAACATCCACTAAACATCCACAAGTCATATGATATAATAAATCAAGAAAAGCGTTAAATATGCTTTTTACCCGAATAAAACAGGGTTTAAACATAAATATGACATTTAATGTATTTCCAAGCAATTTCAACTGGTGAAAAAGCATATAATTGCACGTAGCACCCTTTAACAACTATACAGTCTAGGATCCTACCTCATAGAGTCACAAACCCAAAGCCTTACCAACTGGTGAAAAATCAAAGCCGCCAAAACACTATTTCATTCGGATGGAAGTGAAGCCCACGGCGAGTACATCAAGGATCTGCCCTCCAATCACCAAGATCCGAGTCCGAACACAACCAAAACCAAGAGAGAAGGCAGAGCTTGTGGTATAGGGTTTTAGGAGAGAGAAAAGGAAGCTTACAAGATAAAATTTTCACAAAAACTAAGCAATTCCGCTGCTTTTAAAACAGTTTGCCCGAACAGACTGATCGAGTGGTCTTTTTACTGCTCGAGTGGTTCCCCATTTCACTGCACTGCTGTCCTAACTTCAAACGATAATATCTCCCTCATCCGAACTCTGAATAGGGTCATTCTTATGCTCATACTGAAGCCCCGGAAGTCTACTTTCCAATGGATCAAACCTCATACCAAACTACATTTTGTACAAAGAGTTATGACCAAAACAGTAAAGGTATATCACTTTTCTTCACATGCTTTTCACATATTTTTGTCCGAACATCTCTTAGAATCTCATATTCTTTCTCGAACATATCTTTCGCGCATGTCCAAGCTCAAAACACTCACCCACAACATCACCAAGGTCAAGAGTTAATCCATACTCCCATCAACACTTAATCATTTTAAAACAAAATGGGTCGGGGTCTCACATGGATGGATACATACATACATACATACATACATATATATATATATATATATATATATATATAGAGAGAGAGAGAGAGAGAGAGAGATGAGCAGAGGAGAATTGGGTGTCACGTTAATTGTGGAGAGGAAGAAGAGTTTTGGTAACCTTTGCTATATTTCTCGGTAGCTGAGTTCAAATTGAAATTCGAACAAACTCGGATCAACCCTTTATGTTTTCATAGTACGGATCAACCCGATTATAGATCCCGAACCCGATTCAATTTTCTTTTGGATAAACAAGCAACTAACCCTATTGGGTTAAATTGTTGGGTGAGCCTGTGTTTGGTCTTTTTTTTTTTTTGAAGTTTTAAAATTTTTTGACTTTTTTATAAAAATGTAAATGTGAAAATATATGAAAAAAACTAATTAATTATTACAAAAGGCTACACAAGTGAGTTTTTTAGTAGTCTTCTAAGCAAAATGCTTTAAAAAAAGTTAAACCAAACATAAGCTGATTCTATTAACACAGATTTTTAAATACACCTAATAATTTCTTATTAGCGTAAAATTAGCATAAATTTGTGTTATGCACGGAACTTTAATTAAAAATAATAATTTATTATTTTAATTATTTTTATTGAAACATATAAAATATGACAAATTAGTTTTGTGAGACTCGAGTTCGTTTATTTTTATGAGATATATATGTTTAATATGTTCCTTTTCGTTGTATGTATATCCTCGATGAATGGTTTAGTTTTCTTGTTGTAGAACAGTATGTGTAGATGTATTTTACGCTTTCTCGGGCTTCGTTAAAGTTTGTTTGGTTGATCCTTGGGTTGAAAAACCTGTCTTGGCATTTTTTCCAGCTGTCCAGTCGACTGGGAGGACAGTAGGTGGATCCAGTCGACTAGATTGGGGATTCAGTCGACGGGATTGTGGCGGTGGGAGAGTTTTGTAGATTCAGAACACCTTCAATCGACTGAATTGGCCCATTCAGTCGACTGGATGCACTATTTGGCCGAGCCTATATATATTTCAGCGCTTGTTTTCATTTCAAAAATTCATTTTCTCCCAAACTTTCCACATTCTTTCTAGATTTTTGTGGTGCCCGATCCTAGTTTTTGATGATTAGCTTGTGGATCCTTACTATTCACTCTGTTGGATTCACTTCCATCCGAACAGATTCTCGTTCCGACGAGATTCAATTTTTGAGATTTCGAGTTTTGACTCGCCGAGGACACCACAGGGTGGGACAGAGGCACAGACAGGTGCGCGTTTCGACAAGAGGTAAAAATTCTCTGGCCTTAGTTTTCATCCATCTGGATTACCGCGGCAATTTTCTGAACTATCACCGTTGGTGGCTTTGTTGGGGAGGCCAGAGCAGAGGGAGGTTAGATGTTATCGGTGTGGACAGCCGGGGCATCGTGTGCCAGATTGCCCGCAGCCGAGGTAGTTTTGGGATCCACAGTTGAGGCAGTCCCAAAGTTTCATACCGGATCAAACACAGGGGAGGGAGCTGCCGATTTGCAATAGATGTGGTCAAACGGGACATATTCGCAGGAACTATCCCAGAGAGAGAATGCACCGAGCACTGTAGGCACACTAGGGGGTTCATTTGTGCAGGATCGACAGCAGCATCCTGTAGTTCAGACTTCCCAGATTGCAGGTCGGAGTGCTTCAATACAGTTGGTGCGACAGTCGACAGTGCCGGGTTATGGCAGGCAGGCCAAAATGACGCAGGGCTGAGCGTATGCACTTACAACTCCTAGTTCTTCCAGGGCACCAGTTGTACGGGATGATACAGATGTTTCTCCAGTGCGCAGAGGTACTTTCTGAGTATGCAGACTTTGGGCTAGTTTCTTCATTTCGTTTGTTGGAGGTTGCTCATGGACTCCGTGGGTGGTATGCTGTGTTGAGACAGCAGTTGGTGAGGTTGTGAGATTGGGGTGAGTTGTAGATCCCGTGTCTTTGAGATAGTTGGCCGTTGTTTAGGATGCCTGACCTTGTTTGACTACAACCTAGAAATGGTTTGGCTGACCATCTCATATGGTTGTGTCGATTGCGATCGATGGTTTGTTTTTTTTTTGACCCTGTGCTAAATTTCAGGGACGAAATTCCTTTTAGGAGGTAGAGTTGTGAGACCCTGACCCATTTTCTTCTATGGCATTTTTCGATGCGTGTTTACCGTTTTTGTTTCAACATGTTTATATGCATTTTTATGCATGTTCGAGTTTAGATATGCATGCGGAGTTAGTTTCCGGGGCCGTTTGGTGCTGTGATGCGGGTTAAAAAAAAACATTTCGTGGCCTATAAATATCTGGCGTTAGATATTTTTAAAATATATTTTCAAAAATTCTCTATTATGTTTTCTCTTTTTCTCTCTGCATTCTCTCTAACTTCTCGGGGGCTCGCGGCTAGGTTTTCGACGATCTAACAGCGGATCCCTGCTTTTGGCATCAGAGGCTGCGCGTTCATCAGGATGAAATTTTAATATGGCAAAGCTCAATTTTGCATGTGGATCGAGGCGTCGAGTTTTTAACTCACTGAAATAGCATCCTAGACTCTCATGCCTTATAAGGGTACTACGTGTAATCGTGTGTGTTTTTATCGTTTTAAAATGCATGAAATTATTTTATGTTTCAAACATTGATTTTGGGCTTTAAAACCGTTTTTCGTTAATTTCAGTTGGATAAAATCGGGTCTTTAGTGTTTCTTTCGAGGTTTTGGTGTTAGTCTTCGGCTTGGGTATGTCCGAGGGTGTTGGATGGGAGTTTAGAGGCTTCGTTTTGTGGTTTTGGTGGCTGAAATAGTAGCTCGGAGGTGGTTTTTACCTGGGTTCAATCGACTGAACTGGGGGTTCAGTTGACTAGATCATGGTTCAGTCGACTGGATCGTGAAGGTCAGTCGACTGACCCGTGTTTTTGGGAGAATTTTGAGAAATTCTAGTGGCTTGTTTGGGTCGACTAGATGAGGTCCAGTCGACTGGGTCCTGTGTTGGGCTTTTGGGTATTTTGGTGGTTTTGGGTGGTCGTGTGGTGTCTTCTCGGTCGAATGGGTTATGGGGCTCGATCGACTGCTTTTCTCTAGTGATTTTTTAGTTGATTGGATTACGGGGTCCTATTGATTGAAGTCACAGAGAGGGTGTTGGTCACGTCATGCGGGTGTTGAAGCAGAGTCGTGTGCGTGGTGGTTGGTGCATCGTTGGGTGCGGGACGTGTGGGTACGTTGTATGTTTTAAATGTGATTTCTAGTGAGAACCATTTTGTGGGAGAATTAGATGTTGGTCTCCGAGTTAGGTTTTGATGTTCTGCATCGTTGGTTGTCCCGGTGAGTGGACGGGTTTTCGGGTGAGCGGACGACGGGTGTATAGCATGTGATGTCATGTCGGGTTACGTGGCGTCATTATGTGAAATGTCATGGTTATTCGTGCCTCTGTGCTTATAGAACTCCGATTCGTTTCGTTTATGCATATGTTGATTCGGTGTTATCCCGTAGTGCTCGGTGTTATCCCGTAGTGTTCGGTATTATCCCGTGGTGTACAGTATTATCCCGTGGTGTGCAGTTTTATCCCGTCGTATCAGTTTTATTCTGTCGTATGCGGTTTTATTTCGTAGTGTGCGGTTTTATCCCGTGGTTTGTGGTTTTATCCCGTGGATGTGTGTCTGAGTATATATCTTTATCTACATGATAGTACTGTTATTAAGGCTTGTGAGAGTCGTTTCTGTGTTGTATGTGGGGCTCGTGGGAGTCGTGGCTTATAGGAGTCTATCTTTGCTGGTGAAACATTGTACTATATCTATATATCAAGTTATTTTCTAGGCTCTGATGAGTCGTGATACAAAACCGTTTTTAAAATCATTTTCTTTGAGACTCTTAGGAGTTCTCGTATAAAATCGTTTTTCAATTGTTTGCTTCTCGGGCTCATATGAGTTCAGATATAAGACCGTTTTTATGGCTCGTGTGAGTCGAAAATTGTTCCTCATTTTTCAAGCATGTTTTGTTTATATTGCATACCTGTATAGTTTCTGCTGAGTTTTGGCTCACGGTGTGGGATTTAAAATGTTTTTTAGGTATCGATCGTGTGGGTTGATTCGGGGTTGTCGGTGAGGTGGAAGACCTGTAGTCTTCCTTTTTGTTCTTTTGACCACGCATGCTTTTAGCATATTTTTTGGTGTTGGAACCATATAATGTAAGCTTTTTGCTGGATATTTATTAAATGCTTGTATGCTTTAATTTATGAGTAATACCGGGTTGGGTGTTTCACGTGGCCCGAAGTTTGGGGCGTGACATACTGATTTTTAAATAATCCTATAGATGTGCCGTGATAGTGTGTGTAGATGTGAGCCTGCAGTGCTCCTCTGTGGAAGTCCAAAAACGTGCACAGAGTAGGTCCCTACGTGCCTTCGGGTGAATCCCCACAAACGAGTTGATGGGTGCTTAGTACCCTCGAGTTTTGGGCCCGTAAATTAAGTGGATCGCGATGCTGTGACTCCGTATAGAACTTGTCATTACCTAGTAGGTCTTAAGTGGTTTAGGGATAGGTAATGGGCGGAAGTTTATAATTGTTACCTTTGCCTTGAGTTGACAGAGTCGGTACATAGGATTCATGTTATCTTATTTTTCTCGGCTATGTGAACTGAGTGGAGAATACTGTTTTGTTACTATTTTTACTTAATTGTGGCAAGTTATTTGCACGGTTTGTGGCAAGTTAATAAGAAAATTTTCAGATTTATAAGTTTTTAAAATAACTATAATTTATGAAAAATTAGTTGTAGTACTACAAATATATAATGTTATACTTAAAATTTAATCATTAACATTTTAGTTGATTTTAGTGTTCAAATATGCGTCTTTGAGATAATATATTTACATTGCAGTATTAATTAAAGATTCAATAATAATAGGATATAAGTATCTTTAAAATTTATTAATTTTGACCAGTATCGCTCATATTTTGGGAATATATTTTTTTCAAATAAATTTTTTCAAAATCTGATTCAAATTGGAAGAGAAAATATACCTCATTGAGCTCAATTAAGAATTTTTTTTGAAATAGATTTTTTATATACTAGTTTAAATTAACGAAAATATGTACTTGATTTAAAAGCATCGAATTTAAATTTTAAATAGTATACTTAATTAGGTAGCCACAATTACGTATAGGTAAAGACAACACTGAAACTCATTAGGAATTTTCTCCTTGAATTTCACTCCATCGGGATCTTTCAGCTACTTTTTCATGTCTATAATGTACGTTGATGTATACGCGTACATTGATTGTCACACCACAAACTCCGACTCACGTGAAAAGCCACCCAATAACTACCAAAACTGTACGAACAAAAGGAATGCAAACCGTAAAGCCTAAACGAGGCTAAAACCTTTATAAAACTGCACTACCAATGGCTTATTTGATTTAAAATAGTAGCTCAAGAGACTACAATTACGGTCCCAAAGCCAAGCCTTTAAAAAATAAAATAAAATACATGTTTTGGATAAGAAAATTTTTTCTTGTTATAAGAAGTTTTAGTCGTATCAAAATTTTCCTCGAAGTACAAGAGTTTATATGAGACTGAAACCATTTGAAAATCCCTTTTGTAAGTCGTTGAACCAAGCAACAAAAAAAAACGTAATAAGAAACTACGAAAAACAACAACCAACTCATGGTTCTCTTGAAAGCATAAACATGCATACATCGGTCACAAGAAAAACATATGATTTACAACATGTTACCCTAAACATATACAAAAGGAATAAACTACTTATCAAGATAAAACAAAAGTTTTGTCATCAGCCACCTCCAGTCACCTCAAGGTCAACCTACAGGACCACGTTCACCTGAAAAATGTTTTACAATAAAATCCCACACCGTGAGCCGAAACCCAATAGAAACAGATTATAAAGCCGTAAAGCAGGATACGCAATCATATATCATAAAGACTCAACCACATGAGCCAAAAAAAAATTTCATCCTGAAAATCACAAGTTTTTCATCAGGCTAACACAAGCATCAAAACTGTTTTATATCATAAAATCCCAAGTTTCCATTTTTAAAACCATGCATATCAACAATGCAGATAACGTTTTTATAGTTAAAGAAAAGCAGTAACCAAAATATTTTTCACTCGGATCACACAACCAAGGAAAGAGAAATGAATCCTATGTACTGACTCCGTCACAAAGGGACAGATGTAACAACTATAGACTCCTGTCCATTACCTATCCCTGAATCATTTAAGACATGTTAGGTAATGACAAGTTCTATACAGGACTACCACAGCGTAACTGCTCAATTTACGGGCCCAAAACCCGAGGGTACAAAGTACTTACTCTGCGCACGTTTTCGAACTTCCACTGAGGGCAACTCGTGCCAAATACCCGTTATCCCAACACATCTACAGAATTATTCAAAAATCGATCCGCAGCTCGACAACGAAAATATTTTCACAAATTATACACTAATCATGTATAAAGATCCATCCATCAAACATGGAGATCAAACAATCTTAAAACATGTTTCTACCGTTTCCATCAAAACATTTAAAAGTTGAGACTCAACCCCGAGTGTTAGCTCCAAACCTCTAAAACACATTTTTTCAAGGTTTTCATAAATCCTCTGGTTTTAAAATCACCCTTTTGAAACCAAAACCATCCACACGTTCAATATCATGTAATAAACCAAGAAAAAGCGTAAAGTATGCTTTTTCATTCAAACAACGAGGTTTAAACATAAAACATGATATTTAAAGCATTTTCAAATGGTGAAAAGGCACATAATTTCACGTAACACTATTTAAAGAAAACATAGTTTAGGATCCTACCACGTTGAGCCAAAAGCTCGATGCCTCGAAAACAAAACCTCGACGAAATGAAATTTCGTTCAGATGAACACGAAGCTCCCTGCACCAATAGCAAAGATCCACTGAAATCTAGAGAGAAGGTAGAGAAAACAAAAACTTAGCTTAGAAGCAATGACCTTCAAAATATCTCCAGGCCTGATATTTATAGAAAAATGCCAAAATACCCACGTCAGTCGACTGAACCTTCATGGTTAGTCGACTGAAAAGCTTCTAAAAAATCAAAAACTTTCCACCGACACAGGTCAGTTGTCACGCCTCAAACTCCGGATCACGTGAAACACCTACAAGAACCAAACATAACACCCAATCCGAGAATACACTCTCAATAAAACATACATGTATTGTACATAACCGCCCAACGGCTTATATTACATGGTCCCAACACCAGAAAAACATGTAAACATACATGATACAGAAATAACAAAAAAAAGACTACAGATCTTTCGCTTCTCCAGCAACCCCGAATCAACCTGCGTGGCCGGTACGTGAAAAATATTTCAAATCCCACACCGTGAGCCAAAACTCAGCAGAAACTAGACAGCAAGCAATATAAGCTAATATGCTAGGAAAATGATGTGCAATTTTTGACTCTCTTTCAAGCCATTAAAATAATTTTCAAAGCAACAAAAAAGCGAGGATATAAACAATTTTTGACTTACACGAGCCTGGAAAACGATTTTGAGTCACGACTGCCACGAGCCGTAACATCACTTTTGATATTGGTTTTATCCGTCCCACAGTGCATTTCATGCAATCCATGCATCTTCTTGGACTTTCACCGAAGGACCGCATCCCCGACTAATGCAGCACAGATGTGTACAACGGGCTCTCACAACCACAATAACCGTTCTATCACATAGATACAGATCTATACACAACAGACATCCTTACACATGCCTAAATCACGGGATAAATCGTTTTCCACGGGATGAGACCGTATACCACGGGGTAAAATCGCAAATCACGGGATAAAATCGCATCCTACGGGATAACACCGACTACTACGGGGTAACACCGACTACTACGGGATAACACCGAACACATATATAAAGATCAATGCCTTAAATGCACCATATAAGATCACGTATCCATCTTACCACATGCATGAATAAGACTAATCACAGTTCTATAAGCACAAAGCACGTATAGCCACGGCGTTCCACATAACAGCGCTACACAACCCGTCATTCGTTTACCCGAACGACTCGTCCACACACCAGGACAACCAACGATACATAAAATCAACACCTAACCCGGAGGCCAACCCCTGAACCTTCCACAAAATGGTTCTCACCAAAATCCCACTTTTAAAACGAACAACGAACCCACACATCCTGCATATAACGGTGCACAAACCACCACGCACACAACTGTGCCCCAACCCCCGCATCTAACCATGCACATCACCCCCGAGGATGACACCTAAACAAACACCCGAAACCACGACACGACCCCTAAAGCCACAAACAACTAACAGAACCCCAAAAAGAATCTAACAGTATTTCAGTCGATTAATCCCATATATCAATTAACTAAATACCGTTGAAAACCAATTGAAAACCAACGACCCAACCACCAACACATCATAACCCAGACCAACACGGCCAACACGAACTCCCACACGCCCAACACGGCCAACACAAACCCACGCACGGCCAACACCAAACCACACACGCCCAACACGGCCAACATGGATCCACACACGCCAAGCACGACCAACACGGAACCACACAGGCCTAACACGGACCCACACATGCCCAGCACGGCTAACACGGACCCACACATGCCCAACACGGACCCACACACGCCCAACACGCATGGGATTACCCTATCTAGGGATTAGTGTCCTAGGACACCTCAGGAGATAGAGATGATGAGAGGTATTTCTTATGTTTCGACAGTAAAAAGTCTCATGTATGCCATGCTCTACACTAGACCAGATATATGTTATGCCATAGACATGGTAAGCAGATATCATTCTAATCCAGGGGAAGAGCATTGGACTGCGGTCAAGAATATACTCAAGTACCTGAAAAGGATTAGGGAGTATATGTTGGTGTACCAGGCTGATAGTCTTATACCTCTTGGGTATACTGACTCAGATTTCCAGGCGGATAGAGATTTTAGAAGGTCCACCTCGGGCTATGTTCCTGCATGGCTTTGAGGATAAGTGGAAGATTGTTGGGAATATATACTGAAAAGTCATACTTTTTATGTATTTTAATCTGGATCCCTGGCATATTAATGAGAAACATTTGAGATGATTTTGCATTTATGATTTTATATTTCCATTTGTGATGTTGAATGCATAGTCCGTATATTCTATCCAGTATTTGACTCCGTGCGTGCTGCACGGAAGATCGGGTCAAAGGTTCTGACAGATTATATAGGTAGCCTCACAATCATAATGGACCCGGACATTCTATTGGTACGATTGTAGTACATCGTTATAGTAGCTGGTCTTGGTTAGGTCGAACGAATCGAATTTAGGTTTTGGGAATTCGATGTTTGGGAATTCGATGTTCGAGTTCGATGTGTTAGTACACTTTGAGTGTATTGAGCGGGATCAACAGGATGATCGATTCTATACTGACTATATGAATTGATCCACATCCCGTATTATCAT
>JAULJZ010184757.1:0-46378 GCA_032270985.1 Heliamphora pulchella | reverse complement strand
TAGTAAGGAAGTGGAGGATGTTAATTATTATGTAGCTTAAGCTTGTATGGCTTAATTTCTTTTGGGAATTGGTATACTTGTTATGTAATTAGATATGAATGGTTGTAGTAGTTTAGATTGTGTTTGAGAATTGGAATCCAGGTGGTGCCTGTGTATAAATTGTGTTTGCAGTTTAACAGGTTTATAGGAAAAATTGGGATAGTCCGAAAAATAGAGAAAATTCTGCCAAAATTTTTAAGAAATATACTTAGAATATTTTTGAAGTTTTAGAAAGGAACTTCTTTTAAAACTAATTATATCCAAGTATTAGAATCTTTTAACCATAAATAGAGTTGTATACAAAGGAGTCCCCTCGGTGATTCTTTAATGTTGGGTTATCAAGCAGAGTTCACGTGACCCGAGAGTCGGGGCGTGACATATGCCATAACCAACTCATTTCATTTACAACATTGAATATTTTGTGAATTTAAATTTTCAAAATCAATAGTGTAAACATTTTCAAATCTCTTTGCAACAAATAAAACTTTATTACTTTCTATATTTTCAACAACACGTGTCATGCAAAAATTGCACACTATAACCTTTATCGCATAATTGACTAATACTAAGGCGATTATGTTTTAGACCATCAACAAGAAGTACGTTATCAATAAATAGGGAAGATTTCTTACCAACCTTACCTATACCAATGATTTTACCTTTTTCATTGTCTCCAAATGTCACATAACCTCCATCTTTAGGTGTTAAGCTTAGAAATTTTGACTTGTCGCCTGTCATATGTCTTAAGCATCCACTATCTAAGTACCATATTTCTTTTGAGGATGAAGAGGATCTCAAGCATATCTACAAAACAGATTAAGTGATTTTCTTTGGTACCCAAATCTTTTTGGGCCCTATAGGATTAGTGTTTTTCACTCTCCAAACCATTTTTGATACACCATTGTTTCTTTTTAGTGGACAATTAAATTTAATTTGCCCTTTGTTCTTGCATTGAAAACACGTTACATTTTCATAGATATTCTTTGAATATGAGTTTGAAAAGTTCTTTGATTCTTTTACAAAGTAATTTTTAGATTTGAGTTTTACTTCTCCATTATAACATATTCCTTTTTTATTTAATGATCCCCTTTGTTCTCCCAAAATTTTTTCAAAATTTTCTTTCCCATCTATAAATTTATAGATATTTTTCGAATAATCTTCTACTTTTCTTTTTAGTTCACAAGAGACATCATTCTCAATATTTTTACCTTTTAAGTTTGTGAGTTGTTTCCTTAACATCTCATTTTCTTTTGTTAGATTAAAAATTTTATTTTTCAAAATTTTTGTTAATTTATCAAATTTAACTTTTAAAATGAGTTTTTTTTTCCAATGTTTCAACTTGTAAACTATGCACTTTGGACATGCTTTCTTTTTCATTTTTAGCATTTTCATTAAAAACCTTTTACTCCTCAATCTCTTTAGAAAAATGTTTATTTTTATTTTTCAATTTTACATTTTTTTTCCAGTTTTAAAAGACTTTTATGTAGATTAAATAGTTCATTTTTAAGTTCTCCGTATGACGACATAGATTAAGAAGAGCTAGAATCATTACATGAATTTGAGTGGGAGCTTACCTCTTCATTTATACTTGCCATCAAGCAGAAGTTAGTTGGCCATTTCTTCGTCGCTTGAGTTAGTACTTGACTCATTTGAATCTGAGTCATCCCATGTGGTTGCTTTCATGGCTTTTTTTTCTTCTTTAAGTCCTTTTTGAGTAAAGGTTATTTTGGCTTGATGTGCCCAGTCTTGTTGCAATTATAGCAAGTAGGTGGTTCTTTCTTGAGGTCTCGTTTGCTTGAGTCTCTTTTGTCAAATTTTGTGCCTCAAAATTTTCTTAAGAACTTTTTGTCTCTTTTGAGGACTTCCCGAATCTTCGTGTGATGAGGGCCATGTCATCATCATTGATATCCTCGTCTTCATCACTGGAGCTTTCTTTTGAAGCCTTGAGGGCAATGAACTTTTTGGCCTTACTCTGTTCGTTGACTCTCTCATTTATCTTGAGCTCGTATATCAATAGGGAGCCAATTAATTCATCCAAGGTCATCACCCTTAGATTTCTTGCCTCGGATGTGGCTATAGCCTTAGCTTCCCATATAGGTGGCAAGGCTTTGAGTACTTTCCTTAAAAGCTCATAAGAATGGTAAGTTTTTCCAAGTGCATTAAAAGAATCTATAATATGAGTAAAGCGAGTGTACATGCTAGATACAGTTTCTTGTTCATGCATCTTAAAGCTTTTGTACTCACTAATTAATCTATCTATTCTAGAATCTTTAACATCTTGTGTGCCCTCATAAGTTAATTCTAATTTTTTCTATATTTCTTTTGCACTTTTACAAGTCATTATTCGATTATATTCATTAGCATCTAAAGCACAATTTAACGCATTCATAGCACTAGAGTTTATTTGTAATAACTTCATATCATTTTCATTCATTTCTTCTTCTAATTTAGGAACCTTTTTACCTTCTACAGTTTTAGTGGGAGTGAAGTTACCTTGCACGATTACCTTCCATGCCCTCCAATTCATGATTTGAATGAATATTCTCATTCTTTGTTTGTAGCACCCCTGTCCCATTTTAATATAAACCGAATTTAATTTTTGAACCAACCCAATGTGAAAATCCTTTTTTCGGAAATTATGTCTTTGTATAACCCATTTGTGTTTTAGGATCAATTATAAAGAACTTAGTTCATAAAAATCTTCAACATTGAAATCCAGTAGAGACCGCTCGAGCGGACACCCCACCGCTCGAGCGGTGACACACCCGATAGTTTTTGCATAAAAACTGTGAAAAACGCTTATATTCATAGAAACCTGATTCAAATGATAAATTTTCTAAACCTATTTTGAGGGGATAAAACCAAAGGAGGAAAGCACGTAATTGAAAACAAATGGTTATTCATTATAAACCAAACGTTTCTGCCAAAACCATTCTTTGGGAAATCAAAACACCCATCTCAAACCAAGTGATAACGCCCTTACATGCATGCATCATATGAATGTGTGACCCTAAGGTCTTACAGTAATAGCTTGGTTCAAAATTACATTAATCCAACCATTCAAAATAGATTACATCTGTACACTTTCATTTCTCAAAAGCCAACCATCCAAAGAAACAATGCAATCCTATTAACTTTTCCCAAAAAGCTGTCGACAACATATCTTACTCCATGGCTCTCTTTCCGCCGTCACCTGAGATGTTGTTAAACAACATGAGCCGAAGCTCGTTGGAACAAGACTACAATTGAAATACATACATGATATGCTAGGATGGTTATGCAAGATGCACAAGTAAACTTAATCACTTTATAGTATTTGTCCTGAAATGAGTTTTCCTAGCATAGCCGGGTTTCATAAAGAAAGGCTGTTATTCTATGTGTTCTTTTCATACTCATAGGAATATTCATCGTTTACCTTTAATTCATCAATCTTACTATTCTGAATTAACCCAAATCATTCCGTTTTCTTGTCATGTTACCAAGTAGAGGTGCCTCAGACTCAAGTTCATCACTACTCACACACACTTACACATGTTTATCAACCAATTTCATATTTCATCAATTCATAGTTCAAATCTTAGGCACCAGCGTCGGACGAGCGTATAGAACCATGTAGCATTACCCTCAATCCGGCCACACGGGCCCCGTGAGGTAACGATACATTCTATACCCCGACACGACTAACGTCTATCCCTGTTACTAGCAAGTGGGCAAAGAACCCGAATACGTCCTTTTTCGGTTGCTAACCGACGGGCAGAGAACCCAATCTGCGCAATTTTTCAGACATTCACCGAGGAGCAACTCGTGCCCAACCTTAAATAATTCAAAAACCGGTCCTTTTTAACATAATGTAACACAACACACACGTGAGTCCAACCCAAATGGTTCCTCTCACCAACCCGTTTTACTACACAATTTCATCATTCGCATTTCCGTTGTTCTCGGCTCGAAACCGAATTAATCATCATGTGACTTCAAATTCACAAATTCATTGATTTTATTTAACACTTGACTTGATATTAATATACATTACATGGATTCTTGGAATTAAAGCACGATAGGAAACAATAACCTTAAATTTAACCATTAATCATATCAATTTCATCCTACAATGCCTTCAAACCCAAAAGCCCCAAAATCCATGGTTTAACGCCAAAATACAAACCCTAAGTCCTTATTTCTCACCCCAAAACAATGTCAAGATAGATAATGCTAAATCCTCCATAAATCCAAGATTCAACCCTCCTTATCCCCAATCTCAAACTTAGGGTTTCGAAAATCACAAATTTTAGATCTTCATGTTCATAAATGAGAAAATACGACGCATATCACTTAAATATTCAAAGAAGGTCTTGGATCCTACCTTTTAACGCTAGATCCGCAAGAAAAGCCTCGGACGAGCTCCAATCACGAATATCCTTGACCACGTGGTGAGAATATTGCCTCTAAAGCCAAGACTGGTTCTCCGACGGACAAGCCACCGAAAGGAAGGCAAAAAAACTCACTCTAAGAAGCCAAACAAGCCTCTAGTGCCTCTCAAACTCAAACCCTAGTGTTCATCTTTTCTTTAGAGAGAGAGAGAGAGACATAAGAGGAATGAAGAAAAAGAAAGCCTACGTTGCTTTTTAAAACATCAGCATCGCGACAGTCCGCTCGAGCGAACCCCCACCGCTCGTGCGGTCCCATACCCGAAAACTCTCTGCCACCTCATCGCTCGAGCGGTGACCCTACCGCTTGAGCGGTCAACCCTAAGCTGAAATTCTCACTTATTAAGGCTGAAATTGAATCATACACACGCAACATGTCATCCGGCTACACATTTTTGCAAAATTTCATCTTTAATCATCATAAATGAACACATATAAGCTCAAGACTATATTTTACACGTGATTTTCACTCCCCAAACATCCCCATAAAACATAGTAAACATGCTTTCATTAAAATTCGTAATTAAAAAAGGTCTGGGTCACTACAATCTCCCCCATTTAGGAGATTTCATCCTCAAAATCACCAATACATCAGGGACTGAACAACTCAGGGTAATTCCTTCGAACTTCTGATTCTCGTTCCCAAGTAGCTTCTTCGATGCCAATGTGAAGCCACAACACCTTCACATACTGAATAGTTTTCCCTCGCAAGACTTGCTCTTTAGTGTCAAGGATTCTCACTGGGCTTTCTTCGTAAGTAACATCGTCATCAACTCTCAACTCCGTCTAATCCAAAATGTGGGATGGGTCTAGCTCATACTTGCGCAACATAGATACATGGAAAACATTGTGCACGGAGGCTAATTGTGGAGGTAACGCTAGACGGTAAGCTACTTCGCCAATTCTATCAAGAATTTCAAATGGACCGATAAAACGCGGCGATAACTTTCCACTCTTGCCAAATCTCATTAAACCTTTTCGTGGCGAAACCTTCAAGAATACATGGTCTCCCACCTCAAACACCAACGGTCTCCTTTTATCGGTGTAACTCTTCTGATGGCTTTGGGCGGTCATTAAATGTTTACGAATTGTGATGACCTTATCCGTGGTCTCACGCACAAGTTCGAGCCCCAACACGGCTGTCTCACTAACATCGGTCCAACATATGGGTGACCTACAAGGTCTACCATACAGTGCCTCGTAAGGCGCCATTCCGATACTCGATTGGTAACTATTATTATGGGTGAATTCTACCAATGGTAGATGGTCCTCCCATGATCCTCGAAAATCCACAACACATGCTCGCAACATATCCTCGAGTATCTGGATAGTGCGTTCTGACTGGCCGTCCGTCTGGGGATGAAAGGCGGTACTAAGAAGTAGGCTCGTTCCCATAGCCGACTGCAAACTTTGCCAAAAAACTGACGTGAAAGGAGGATCTCAATCGGAAACAATAGAAATCGGCACCCCATGGAGTCTGACGATCTCACGCACATAGAGTCTACTAAGCTTCTCAACTGAATCTGTCATGCGAATCAGTAGGAAATGTGCCAACTTGGTTAATCTGTCCACCACAACCCATATAGCATCATGCCCCTTTTGCGATCTCGGAAGGCCCGAGACAAATCCATGGCAATATTTTCCCATTTCCACTCTAACACCAGTAACAGTTGCAACTGACCCGTTGGTTTTTGATGCTCGGCTTTCACTTGTTGATAAGTGAGACAACGCAAAACGAAGAACGCGACATCTTTCTTCATACCTTTCCACCAAAACTGTCTACGTATGTCATGATACATTTTTGCGCTGCCTGGATGCACTGCCAATCGTGAATGGTGAAACTCGTGAAGTACGTATTTTTGAAGTGTTTCTGGCACAAAAATCCTCCCTGTAAACCTCAAGCTTTGATCGGAGTGGATCGTCCACCCCTTGGTATCCTCGCCGTTTAAAACTCGTTTCCAAAATAGTAAACTCTCAGTGTCAGATTGCTGTGCCTCAACAACGCGATGAACAAGGGTGCGTTGAGAAATTATCGTAAACAGAGTGACTTCCTCATCAAACTTTCCTAAACGAAGGTCATACTGCCCAACTGCTCCAAGCATATACCACTCTCTAACTGCCATCCTTGCAACATACTTAAGGATTTTCAACTTAGGGTATCGGCTACCACGTTCACCTTACCCGGGTGATATTGGAGATCAAAATTGTAATCTCCTAAGAACTCCATCCACCTTCTCTGACGCATTTTCAAATCTTTATGTGAAAAAAAATACTTTAAGCTTTTATGATCCGAGAATACTTCAAAGCGTTCCCCGTATAGATAGTGCCTCCAAGTTTTAAGAGCAAAAACCACCGCTACAAGCTCCAAATCATGCGTAGGATAATTTTTCTCGAGAACCTTCAATTGTCTCGTTCCATAGGCCACCACCTTGCCTAATTGCATTAACACGCAACCCAATCTCTCATGGGACGCGTCGCAATAGACGGTATAACCGAGTCCTCTCTCAGGAATGGTCAAAATGGGCATACTTGTTAGTAGCATCTTCAACGTCAAGAAGGCAAGCTCACAACTTTTCTCCCATACAAACTTGATCCCCTTTCGCGTAATGCGTGTTAATGGCGCTGCAAGTCTAGAAAAATCTTTCACAAACCGACGGTAATATCCTGCTAACCCTAAGAAGCTTCGAATCTCAAATACATTTTTCGGCTTTTCCCACTCCATCACCGCCTTGATTTTAGATGAATCTATTGCCACTCCATCCCGTGAAACTACATGGCCCAGAAATTTCACTTCTGATAACCAAAATTCACACTTGTCATACTTGGCATATAATCGATGCTCTCGTAACAACTATAGGGCGATTCGAAGATGTTCCTCGTGTTCTTCTTTCGATGTGGAGTAAATCAAAATGTCATCCATGAATACCACTACAAATCGGTCAAGATAATGGTGAAAAACATGGTTCATAAGGTCCATAAACGCTGCTGGTGCGTTGGTAAACCCAAATGGCATAACTAGGAATTCAAAATGCCCATAACGTGTACGAAAAGCCGTCTTTGGAATGTCTTCCTCCTTAACTCATAGTTGGTGGTAACCTGATCTTAAGTCAATTTTTGAGAAATAACAAGAACCTCTCAATTGATCAAACAAGTCGTCGATTCGCGGCATGGGGTACTTATTTTTAACGGTCACGTGGTTCAGCTTACGATAATCTATACAAAGACGTAACGACCCATCTTTCTTTTTCGTAAATAATGTTGGGGCTCCCCAAGGTGATACACTAGGACGTATGAATCCCTTATCCAACAACTCTTGAACCTGTACCTTCAGCTCCACCAACTCGGCCGGTGCAAAGCGATATGAAGGCATAGAAATGGGGGCAGTTCCTGGGATAAGGTCTATAGAAAACTCAACCTCTCGCCATGGTGGAAGCTCAAACAACTCGCTTGGGAACACGTATGGAAACTCACAGACAATAGGAGGAAGCCCTCCCTGAATGGAACTAGTCTCACCTATAGACAGGGCAGAGAAAAGGAGGTTGAGGCTTTCATGGCCTCATGACCCAAGAGGTCTAGGAGCTAAACCACTGTCCCAGTCACCCACAAAGTAAAAGGGATCTCCTTCTGAAGTGCAAACAAACACCCATCACCAATCACAATTAATGTAAGCGCGAAAGGTCATCAACCAATCCATTCCTAAGATAATATCGAATGGCAACATGTCAATCACTATGAAATTGAACATTAAACGATGGTCAGCAATCTCCATCTCACAATCTCTACAGACGAGCCTCAACGCGGCAACCTCACCTAACGGTGTCTCTACGTACAAGGCCTCATTCAACACATCTACCTCTAATCCCAGTGTAGATGCAAATGCAAATGAGAAAAAAGAGCGTGATGCTCTGATGTCTCCAAGACCACTGGCCCAAGAATGATATATTAAAAAGGTACCTCGTATGACTGAAGGGCTAGCTGCGGTATTTGGTACGGTAGGTGCCACTGATGTACTGGGCTCCACAAGAGCATACACTCGCCCCTGATTCCCTTGATTCTGTGCCTCATTACTTCTGGCTCCTGGTTGCCTTACCGAATGAGCTGAGGTAGCACCTCCCACGGTTCTTATTGACTGTGATCCTGACTGTGGTTGCGACTGACCATAACCCTATCATCCTTGTAATGTCTGCACTATATGTTCCCCCGTAATACCCTGAGCATTCCCTCCCTGAGGGCAATCTCGTCGAATATGACCCATTTGGCCACACTGAAAACATGAAGGCGGGGTCCTCCCCCGAGTCTGACTTTGCTGTTGCGGCTGATGTCCCCTTTGGTGACAATCCACCGAGCGATGTCCCAGTTGTCTACACGTGTAACACACTAACTCCCGAAGCTCAAAACGTCCAAATGAACCTGTAGACAGTGCTGGTGTCGACCGAGACTGATACTGCAATACCGTGGGCTAGGAACTCGATCCCCCAGATTTTTGTCTCTTCACTTGACGCCCTTCAAACTGAGCACCAGAGTTCCATTGATGCGATTTACTTTCCCTAATCTTGCGGCCCTCTAGCATTGCATTCTCCACCCGAATAGCGGCCTCCACAACCTCGGAGTACACCTGAAAACCCAATGCAGCAATCCGATCCTTGATCGAAGGTCGAATACCTCTTTCAAACCTCTTGGTGCGTAACTCCTCCGTCGACACCATTTCAGGTGTGAACTGCGACAAGTTTGCAAACTTAGCTTCATATTGGACCACGGTAAGGTTCCCTTGAATGAGAGAAAGAAACTCCTCCCTATACACGTCTCTAAAAGAACCCAAAAAATACTTTTCTAAAAAGACTCTGGTAAAGGCGGTCCACGTGCCATCTACGGTGGTGTTGGCAAACTTCCACCACTCTCTAGCATCCTCTCGAAGTTGAAATGCCGCCAGCTTGAGGCGCAACTCATCTTCCCCGATCTCTAAGGTATCCAAAATTGTTGTGGTTTCTTCCAACCATTCAGTGGCAATTTTGGGGTCCGGCACCCCAGAGAAAGTTGGAGGAATCAACCGCCAGAATTCTCTCATTGCCACAGAGGCTCGCGGCTCAGGAACCCTCACTCCAGCCCGAGTTACCTCGGCCATCGCCCTCATAATAGCAAGCATTTCTTGAATAACATCAACACCACCCACTTGGTCCTGCGGGGCGTGATCATCCCCTTCTTCCGGAACCTGGGCAAATGCACGACCTCGGCCACGGCCTTGGCCTCTACCACGTCTTGGCATCATCTCTACGAATAAGAAGAACAAGGAGAGGTATAAGCACATGCTCATACAAGTCCATCTCTCACAGATGACATCACTCTTCAACAAGACATCACCTCACCCCAATCATCATATTAACACATCTTATGCAACACATAACGAGGAAGACTAATCGAAATGACACATCAATCTGGCTAACTTGTTCAGATTTCTAGCTAGAACGGACGTCGGCCAAACGCCTTTCTAACTCGAACCCCAAACCAGTCGACCGACCGCCCAAGGGCCAAATGTATCATCCTAAAAGTCCAACCTCCATGCCCAAATAACACAAAGCATGCAAATGCTAAATCATATTCATGATATTCCATGCTAGCACACCAGGTCATGAATGTCACACATCAATGCAACGCTCACGTAATGGATCAACCACCCCCACACGGTTCCTAGGTATTAGAACGTAGAGCTCCGATACCATTTGTAGCGCCCCTGTCCCATTTTAATATAAATCGAATTTAATTTTTGAACCAACCCAATGTGAAAATCCTTTCTTCGAAAATTATGTCTTTGTATAACCCATTTGTGTTTCAGGATCAATTATAAAGAACTTAGTTCATAAAAATCTTCAACATTGAAATCTAGCGAAGACCGCTCGACTGGGCACCCCACCGCTCGAGCGGTGACACACCCGAGAGTTTTTGTTTAAAAATTATAAAAAAAAACGCTTATATTCATAGAAACCCGATTCGAATGATAAATTTTCTAAACCTGTTTTGAGGGGATGAAACCAAAGGAGGAAAGCACGTAATTGAAAATAAATGGTCATTCATTATAAACCAAACCTTTCTGCCAAAACCATTCTTTGGGAAATCAAAACACCCATCTCAAACCAAGTGATAACGCCCTTACATGCATGCATCATATGAATGTGTGACCCTAAGGTCTTACAGTAATAGCTTGGTTCAAAATTACATTAATCCAACCATTCAAAATAGATTACATCTGTACACTTTCATTTCTCAAAAGCCAACCATCCAAAGAAACAATGCAATCCTATTAACTTTTCCCAAAAAGCTGTCGACAACAGATCTTACTCCATGGCCCTCTTTTCGCCGTCACCTGAGATGTTGTTAAACAACATGAGCCAAAGCTCATAGGAACAAGACTAAAATTGAATACATGCATGATATGCGAGGATGGTTATGCAAGATGCACAAGTAAACTTAATCACTTTATAGTATTTGTCCTAAATTGGGTTTTCCTAGCATAGTCGGGTTTCATAAAGAAAGGCTGTTATTCCATGTGTTCTTTTCATACTCATAGGAATATTCATCGTTTACCTTTAATTCATCAACCTTACTATTCTTAATTAACCCAAATCATTCCGTTATCTTGTCATGTTACCAAATAGAGGTGCCTCAAACTCAAGTTCATCACTACTAACAGATACTTACACATGTTTATCAACCAATTTCGTGTTTTATCAATTCATAGTTTAAATCTTAGGCACCGGCGTCGGACGAGCATATAGAACCATGTAACATTACCCTCAATCCGGCCACACGGACCCCGTAAGGTAACGATACATTCTATACCCCGACACGACTAACGTCTATTCCCGGTTACTAGCCGGTGGGTAGAGAACCCAATTATGTCCTTTCCCGGTCATCAGTCGGTGGGCAGAGAACCCGAATACATCCTTTTTCGGTTGCTAGCCGGCGGGCAGAAAACTCAATTTGCGCAGTTTTTCGGAATTCACCGACGAGCAACTCGTGCCCAACCTTAAATAATTCGGAAATTGGTCCTTTTTAATATAACGTAACACAACACACACACGTGAGTCCAACCCAAATGGTTCCTCTCACCAACCCATTTCACTACACAATTTCATCATCCGCATTTCCGTTGTTCTCGGCTCGAAACCGAATTAATCATCATGTGACTTCAAATTCACAAATTCATTGATTTTATTTAACACTTGACTTGATATTAATATACATTACATGGATTCATGGAATTAAAGCACGATAGGCAGCAACAACCTTCAATTTAACCATTAATCATATCAATTTCATCCTACAATGCCTTCAAACCCAAAAGCCCCAAAATCCATGGTTTAACCCCAAAATACAAACCCTAAGTCCTTATTTCTCACCCCAAATCACAAGATAAAACAATGTCAAGATAGATAATGCTAAATCCTCCATATATCCAAGATTCAACCCTCATTATCCCCAATCTCAAACTTAGGGTTTCAAAAATCACAAATTTTAGATCTTCATGTTCATAAATGAGAAAATACGATGCATATCACTTAAATATTCAAAAAAGGTCTTGGATCCTACCTTTTAACGCTTGATCCGCAAGAAAAGCCTCGGACGAGCTCCAATCACGAATATCCTTGACCACGTGGTGAGAATATTGCCTCCAAAGCCAAGACCGGTTCTCCGACGGACAACCACCGAAAGGAAGGCAAAGAAACTCACTCTAAGAAGCCAAACAAGCCTCTAGTGCCTCTCAAACTCAAACCCTAATGTTCATCTTTGCTTTAGAGAGAGAGAGAGACATAAGAGGAATGAAGAAAAAGAAAGCCTACATTGCTTTTTAAAACATCAGCATCGCGACAGTCCGCTCGAGCGAACCCCCACCGCTCGTGCGGTCCCATACCCGAAAACTCTCTGCCACCTCATCGCTCGAGGGGTCAACCCTGAGCTGAAATTCTCACTTATTAAGGTTGAAATTGAATCATACACGCGCAACATGTCATCCGGCTACACATTTTTGCAAAATTTCATCTTTAATCATCATAAACGAACACATATAAGCTCAAGACTAAATTTTACACGTGATTCTCACTCTCCAAATATCCCCATAAAACATAGTAAACATGCTTTCATTAAAATTCGAAATTAGAAAAGGTCTGGGTCACTACATTGTTTCCAAAAGGTGTAATTGACACCACAAAAGATTGGAGACCATGTGGATGACTGGTCTTCTCCAAAAGGGGATACACCAATACCTGCCATAGATCTTTTTCATAGAAACTTGTTAAGAATAATGTGTTAGGCTCTGATACCAATTGATAGTATGTGTGTGATCCCAAGAGGGGGGGGGGGGGAATTGGATATTTAAAATTTTCTTAGTTCAGAGTACAAATATATTATATTCAAGTATAGCTCTTAGTTTGAAAATTAAAACAAAAACTTTTCTTAAGAGATTTAAGTACAAGTGTAGATTTTAATATAAAATTTCTTGTTGATCAAATACAATACTCTACTTGTTTTTCACAATTTAAGTATAGCCTTTATTTTTCAAATATGACTTTTAGATTAAGATTTTAACTTGGCAATATTTCTTACAAAGTAAAATGAAAGGATTCAAAAATTTTCTAGCTTAAAAAAATATTAAAGAATGCGAGAAGTAAAAGATTCAAGTGTAAAAATAACTTTTCTTGTTTTAACAATTTATAGTTTTCAATTTTAATTTGCAAGTAGACTAGATTCTTGATAGAAAATTAAAGTACAATAATATTACTTGCAAAGCGAATTAATCAAATGATGAAATAAATGATGAATAATTTGAGTGAAAACGTGTGTGATGAGAAGCAAAAAAAATAAATAAAAATGAGCAAGCTAGAAGATGAACACCACGATTTTTACAAAGTTTGGCACTATGGCCTACGTCCTTACCTCAAGCCAACCGCTATGAGAATTTTTTATTACCTCTCCTTTAATAGACGGAGGAGCCTCTCTCATTAGTCTAGGCAGAGTAGCCTCTCTTGAGAATGTACCTTTCTCAAGCAATCCAATTCTTGTAGGCGAATTAGTCTCTTTTGAGAAACACCTTTCTCAAATACAATATAACAACAAGAAGTAGTACAAGAGAATGCTCCTATAATGAGCAGATGAGTACAAACAACGAACGCTCTAACTCACTTCTCAATAGAATATGACTATGAAGCTCAAAGAGAATTCTAATGAATTTTTCTCTAAAAAATATGTATGAAAAACTCAAGATTTTGAAGCACAAAGAAGTAATAGAATGAGAGATGTTTGAGAGGTTTTGGATGAATGAAACAAGAGCTCAAGGGCTCTATTTATAGGCCTCATTTCTGAACTAGCCGTTGGGCTATGTATGAAAATGTCAACTAGCCGTTTTTCAGAAAAATTCAAATTTTAACTTGTTCGATCGACTGAAGAAGGATGTTCGACCGATTGAACTTTACTTCAGTCGACTGGACTAAAAGGTCGGTCAACTGAACCAAATTGTATCTGAAAAATCATTTTTGGTAGCTCACTCAGTCGACTAGATATAAAGTCTCAGTCGACTGGATCATTAAAAAATTCAGATTTATATTTTTCCAAAATATTTTGATCACTTTTTATTTAAAAAATGTTTTTATGACTTTTTAGGATTTCTATGAGCTTCAAAGAAGTATTCAAGAGATAACGTGAATGTATAAGGATCCTATCAAATAAAAATTTACAATATGTTTCTTCAAACCTTCAATATCTCAACTTTTTGCATTTGTTCCACAAAACTTGTCGCCAAAGAGCTTGATTTGAAATTATGTGTCATGGCTTCCACTTTGTGTCTCGGATTGTGCTAAGCGTATATGTCCTGTAAACAACCTCAATATGCAGAATTAAATACATAGGTTTGTTATCATCAAAATCGGTTATTGAAATCTTGTTAGGTCAACAGCGGTGAGGTCGGAGGATGAGAGGGAGTGAAGACTGAAGGAGTTGGACTAAATCTGAAGGAGTTTGACTGAATCTGAGTGGGAGTGAAGACTGAAGGAGTTGGCGAGGTCGGCGAGGTCGGCGACGAGGCTGGAGGAGGCGTGCGTGAAGACTGAAGCAGTTAGACTGAATCTGATGGAAGCGTGCGGGAAGACTGAAGGGTCTGAAGTCGTGGTCGACAGCGGCGAAGCGGTGAAGTGGCAAGGAGGAGGCGGCGTGAACAACAAAGGACTGAGGCCGTGAGGCGTGAACTGATGGAGCCTGGACTGGAGAGTGGAGGCGTGAAAAATGAAAGGGACCTAGGGTTACATCTCTTAAGAATTATTTATATTATATTATATATATATATATATAATATTTTTTTAATATTAAGTAGAACCGGTTCAGTCTGGTTCGAAACCGTGAGATTAATACAGAACCGAGAACCAGACCATTCAAAATGGATTTTAAAATTTTTAATCCAGAACTGAACCGTGACAAATAAAAATCGAACCGAACCGAACCGAACCGTACGGATGGACCGGACCGGATTATCAATTTTTTTGATTTTTTGTGCAGCCCTAGAAATGATATTGAATTTATTACTCATTAAGATTCTCATAAAATGAAAAAATTAATTTTATTATTAAAAATAAAAGTAAATACTAAAATCAACAAAATTCATGATTTTTAGTATGCAACCCTGACATGCGTTTCATTATTTATTTAATGTTGTGCATGAGTTCTTTTATTCTACATAGTATTTAATCTGGTGTGTAGAGTTTGGCTTATACACAGAAGACCATATTATCAGTTCTTGTGAAATATAGGTCTTTAGTTCACAATTTAAATGAAATTAGACAAACCATCAGAACGATTGTAGCATAATGTTTTAGTAGTTCTGTTTTGATTATAGGGAGTGGTAATTATTTCGACAATTGTTCCGACTCATTATACTAGTGCACTTTGTATATTGAATAGGATCAAGTTGGGGTAATTAATCTTGTAGTAACTATATAAATTAATTTACACCCCATGGTTATGATAAGTGTTTATGCTCTTATTCTCGAAATAATTATTATTTGCGTATATTTAATATTTATTATTTTAATTTATTAGAAAGTGCGATCTTGTATGGGTCTATAATCCCGGTGAGTTAGATATCGATATTAATTATATGATGGATATAAGTTATTGACGGAATCCATGTCCAGTTAGATATCGATATTAATTATATGATGGATATTAGTTATTGACGGAATCCATGTCCCGAATAATCGGGATTGATGATACCCCGTTGAGGAAACTTATAAGTTTTGACTGAGTCAAATCCTATAGGTGGATTTTATAATTCGTTAGTCAAATAAATTAAGTGGAAGGTCTAAAGAAATTTTTTAAAAAGCCGATTAAATATAATTATCAGTAATTTAATTTAATCAGTGAGTATTTGTAATCTTAACATGGGGAGAATAAATAAGCATTTAATAACATGAGTTCAAATACTACGATTTTGAGAATAAGGTTAGGAGTGCAATTATAATTCTTTAATAGAATGAATTATAATTTATGTTTTTATGAATTTACTTCTGGGTTGATGTAGAATTTCATAATTATATTAAAAGTTCATATCTTATTTACTCTACAAGTCCCTACTGTAGCCTATTTAATGCTGTTATAAAATCTCGTCGTCAATTAATCACAATTGATTCTAAGGTTTTCACGTCTTGTGAATTTAAAGAACATGCAACTAGACAGATTTTGAAGAACACGATAGATCAAAACCCACATTTTGTTCGTGTTTAGCATTTGGGAATATAGTAGAAGACTTGTGTTGGAGAATTGACTAGAAGTCAAAAATCGCGGCGGATTGTTGAGTAAAAATTGTTTAAACAACCGAAATCATATAACCAGATTTCAAAAGGTATAATCCTAAAACTAATTTTAGGAGTATTACTGAGTTTTATTTTAATTGTTCGATATCAAATGTTTTTAATCTGGAGCCTGTTTTGGCATTTGCCCGTTTGGATGTTTTTTCACTAAAATCATAAACATAATCTTAAGATCTTGGCAGTTTACACCAACAGAAGTAGCTTATCCTAACAAATGAAGCTGCATCTGAGAAATTGAAGAAGATAGAAAAATATTTAAATGACAAGATCTCTAAGAATCATAAAATAAAAGAAACAATTGAACTACTCCATACAGACAACCAAAAATTGGTTGAACAAATTGTAGAACTTTTTGGGCACCAAGCAACACAAAAATTAGTTGAAGAATTGTACATTGCGAAAGTGAAAGAAAAGATAGAAGAAGTGCAAATAGAGAATCAAAAGTTGGTTGACCAAATATTAAAAATTTATGTGCATGAAATTACGCAGAAAATTATAGAGCAACCACAAATTGAAAAGTTGAAAGAAACTGTCAAGGCACTTGAGCAAGAAAAAAAAAAGAAGAAAAGAGAGAAGAGGTGCATACAAAGAATCAAAGGTTGATTGACGAGATAGTGGAAATTTCTGTGCAAGAAATTACACAAAAACTTATAGAGCAACTAGAAATTGAGAAGTTGAAACAAACTGTCAAGGCAATTGAGCATGTAAAAGAAGAACTGATTGAGCAAATACAAGAAGTTATTGTCACCAAAATCACATAAGACTTCGTAGCCACAGAATAGACTAAAGAAAAGGTTGAACAGGTCCATCATCTATGGTGACAAGACTGAAGAAGAAAGAAAGAATAGATAAAAAGCTTCCAGACTTTTAGTATCCTCAACTTAGAAGAGGTAGGAAAAGAAATACAGAGAAAGATTGAGATCTAGAATCAGTCCAAGTCCAACAACATGGTCCTCAATAGAAGATTGTTAAAGTAACGAAAAAAACTTGCCTTTCCAAAAACATTTCCTATGACTTTAATGATAAGTGACAAAGACAAGGCAAAGATGAAGCTAATATTCATAAAAGAAGGGCTTGAGTATGTAAAAAATAATTAACAATCTAAGCCATGTAGAAAACAAACAAATAAATTTGGTACTAAATTATACTATTATCAGACATTGCAGGGAACAAGTGTGGGATTCAGATGAAGATTACAATAAAATCATACTTGATGAATGTATAAAATTGATAAATGAAGACGATGTTTTAAATATTATAAGCTTCTAACCCTTTTTATCTACTTTTTTTACACTACATAAACAAATAAAGATATATCTATACATGACAACTAACAATTTATATACAGGTTATTGATGTAGTAATCCGATTCGTTATTATTTATTTATTAATTATTTTAACGTAATTTAAATTATCAAAAGTGGCATCTGATGCATTTCGGTATACGGTTGGCTTGTATTGGGACACCGAGAGATTTATCTGTCATTAATTCGAAGAATGCTAGTAACTCAAATATATATATATAGTAATAATAATAACAATATTATTTCAATTACAAATTTAATTGAATTGGTGAAAAAGAGGAAACATTATTTCTTTTAGATAATAAGTAAGGTATAAAGACTTTTTTTTTCATGAATTATGAAATGGCTTATGGAAACCTTCTAGAAGAATAAAGAAGGACTCGAAAGAGAATTAAAAGATTCTGCCCCTCCCTTTCCTCATTTACGTCGACGCACTCTTCTTCATATTTTTTTTTCTCTTCTTTATTTCATCTCTTTCTTTCAAGGGAGTGCTAGCAAAGGAGAATTCTGGAGGATTCTTGAGAGAGTGGAAAACCGAGTATAAGTAAAGCAAATGGGTTCAATTTTTGGGAATTAGTAGGGAGAATTCTAGAAATCTTGAGAGAATTAAAAAACCAAACAAATAAGCTGCAAACCCCTTTTTTTTTTCCCACTGTGCCAAGACCTTCACCCCCTGCTGACTTCGTTGTCTTCTTTTTCTCTTCCATTTTCAGTTTTCTCCGTTACAGAGCTCCCATGGTCCAAACTCCATTCAGTTTCAAAAAATCGTGGACTCATGTGAGAATCGAGGTCATAAACCAACCCTAAAACTCCTCCTCACCGCGGCTCTTCTCCATCCCCTGTTTCGGTGCCACTTCGCGCTGCTCTCTTTTTTGATTTCTGTCATTTCTTTCATTGAACCATGAATTAGTGACATTAATAGCAAAATTGGAGAGTCAAACACACCTTAACCCTACCCCACCCGCGCTGCTCCCTTCATTTTCTTCCATGGTTTTCTTCTTCCTGCCATTGTCGATGCATCAAAGCTTGAAGGCAAGCTTATTTTCGAACATTCGGTGAAGCAAGACAGAAAATTAGAAGCTGTGAAGTCAAGAATCCTGCTCTACATAACACGAGGGTTAATTAGAAGCTCCAAAGAGCTGAATTTAAGGATCACCAAGACTTAAAGCATTCGGGAGCTTGGCGAAATTCCAATCTCTCGAGGCTTCGACAGTAGGATTTGACTAATTTTAGTACTTTGATATGAATTTGATATGAATTGCGTTGATTTTTTTTATTCTCTAAAATTCGAGCTAAAAATAAATAATTTATCAACGTGTGAATTGAATAATCTGAAAATATGAGGGTTAAATCATTGGGTGAATTAAGAGATAATTAAGGGTTTATTGAAGCCTTAATATAGGATGTTATGATTAAGTTAGTGTTTTATCCAATAAACTTAAATTAATCGTGGGATGTTTGGGTTTGGATTCACGAATCGATAAAGAAATTAGTAACAAATCAATAAAGGAATTAGAATGGGGCTGGAATAGTTGTTAGAATCTTTTAAATTGAGAATTTGTAAAATGTAAACTAAATTGATAGTTAGAATGATTAATTTGGGAAGGTTGATATAAAAACTCATGTTTAAGTCAACTAAAAATCATGCTTAAGCAATGTGTGAGCTCAAGTCTTGGAACTTAATCTATAAATTGAATCACGTTAGAATCATTTTAGGCATATAAAATTGTTATATTGTGGGTATAGGGTTAAATAATGATTTAAGTTTTGAGATTCGGGTCATTGACTTAATTATGGAATATTGTTCAATTGGTTAGCTTCAATCCAAACAAATGAAATGTTTATGCAAAGGTTTGAAGAAACTAATTCATGAGTGTGATTTAGCCCATGGTTTAACTAACTTACTAAATGTTGAGGTCTCCTAACTAAATTAGACAGCGAGATCAATCGGAAGCCTAGACATTTGATGACTTAAAGATTCTAAATTTATTTAATGAAGAAACTTAAACGGTTAAAGGAAAGTTTTATTGAACTCTTGATTCGTTATGATTGTGCAAAATAGTAAATGTAAGATGTACAAATTTAATTTGAGAACCTAAACTATAAAACTAGTTTCCATTTTCAGATAATGGGTTGTGTGATTGAATGGACAAAAAGTTTGTAAATTAAATGATTAGTATAAAAAGATTTGACGATGAATTGATAATAAAATTCAGTTATGCTAATATGAGAATTCGATTGGTATCTGAGGGTAAAGAATAAATAACACTATAAGAAATTTGTGTCCGAGATTCTTGTTGTGGGATTGAAAGATGGAAAGTTAATACTAAGATTGTTTAACATGAACATAATGGGTTAATTATACGATGTTGAAACTTTAAATATTATTAACTCGAGTTAAATGAATAGTTGAATTGAAGAAACATGAGACTTTTGAAATATCTATAATTTATTGTGTGAGTTGGTTTGCGAGTAAAGAATTGGATAGATGGTGGAATTAGTTGAGGTTCCAATATAAAGAACCAAGAAGACGATGAAAAGACAATATATTTTAATATTATGAAAATGAGATACAAATTGAACCGTGGAGTATTGAATTGGAATAATGGATTAAATTTAACGATTAGTGAACATGATTTGAGAAATCTATGCTTGTGAAAATGAATTAGGGAGAGGAACCAGTGAATGGTTGGACTCTTAGTGGTTAAATGATAATAATATGGCTATTAAATTGAATTGGGGAGATGGACTCCCGGTTGGTTAATGAATACTAATATGATTAATCAAATATTGAACCAAGAATGATTGATGTAGATGTGAAAAGTTGGGCTTGCAAAACTCCGCGGTAAAAGACCGAAAACTTGAGCAAGATTGGTACTGTGTTCCCTCGGGTTAGCCCCCATAAAATGGACATGATTGTGTCGTGATGAGTTATAGAGTTATCTATTATCCAATGGTTTCGCGTAGCCTATTGGAAAAATAGGGAGGGATTTCTATAAGCTACACCTGACATCGATTCGGTGTTTTGATTAATGAAATGGCAGTGAAATGTGAATAAGAAATTGAAGAATGGGAAAGAAAAATTTATAATTATATAATTGATAAGAGAATAGAAATAAAAGAATGTCCATGATTGGATAAGATTGAGTAATGAGTCTAATAAGAATGAGAAAATAGAAAGAGAAATGAACAGTTTTTATAAAGATGTAAGTCTAAATGTTGGATAACGAACCAAAGAGAATTGAAATGAAATGGGAACAAAGATAATTGGAAGAAATAAGAACATAAAACTATATTTACGGTGGGTTAGCGTAGAACTTCAATCAATGGTGGAAATAATGAAAATGTGTTGAATGATTTAATAAGAAAGAGTAAAGATTAAGTAAATAAAGAATGAAGAGATGACGAACAAAAAAAAGGGTTATAAACATGATTTGATTAAGATTGCATTATAACATGTCTTTCACACCTCACAGATCATGCATTGCACTGTTATTAGTCTTATCCTACGAGTTTCAGCTCAGGTTGTATGTATCTAATCTCTTATAGGTTTTAATAAAAGAAGAGTAAGCAAATGTTGGGATCTTGAAGAGTGCATTGGAAGAAAGGAGCAAATTTTATTATTTTGATAAATAGATGTAATCATATATATACGTTTAAGTCTCATGTATTTGCTTCAATGTATTGAATTAGAAAACCTCATGGAAACAATGAGATCGTTTTGGATGGATGTAATTAGTATACAAATTCAAAGAGATGCATGTATGATATAATGCTCATGGAAATGGATGCCGTAGTAATGAAGTGATGCTTGTTAGTCATTATGTAGTTTAATCCTATATAGCTGGTAAATAGTTTTAATTGTGGTTGGATATGGAGATCCAGGCAGTGTCTGATTATATATATTGTGACTTGAGTTTGACAGGTAAATTTGGGATAGTCCAAAAAATATAGGAGACTTTGCCAAAATTTTTAAGTTTTAGACTTAGATTATTTAGTAATTCTGGAAGTTATTTCTTCTAAAGCAAGTTAAAGGAATCAAGAGAATGTCTTTGAAGAAGTTGTAGTCATAGGTAGAACGGGTTATCACATGGGGTTCATGTAGTGACCCGGTACGTGTTTATTTTGTCCGTCTATGCTTTCGGTTAAATGAGGGAATTGATGGTATGCGAAATGTAATTGAGATACATGGTGATAAATAGCCATAATCTGTGGTTAAACATAGCTTATTAATTCAAATTCTTGGAATATGAGATAAAAATTAAGTTGTAAATATGGAATTAAACTATGAAGTTTATGAGATTAAATTTGAGAGAAAATAGGCTATGAGAATTAAAGTTAAAGAGGAAAAAAGAGAAAATAAAATAGGTTAACTAGACATAGCCATAGGGCCATTCTAGAAATGTGGAGAGAAAGAGAGAGAGAGATAAAAGAGAGCAAAGGTTCCACCCTCCCCTCCCCGCCAAACACTCTCACCTCTTCTATTCTTCTTCTTCTTTTGGAATATTGGGAGAATCTCCATCAACCCTTGAACCCTAACCCTCATTCTCAAAAATTGGCAATGTTAGAAGCGAGATTAGAGGAAAACAAGTAAGAAGCTAAAGCTTTGGAGTAAGAAATGTGAGATTGAAGCATCAAGGAGTAAATCAAAGGGGTAGCCGAAACCCTAGGTGGCAATTTCGGTAAAATCTTGAAGCTAGGAGGCTATTTGAGGTAGGATCTAGACTATCTCTCATGTTTTGTAGCGATTTGTGTTGATATTTTGATTATGCAAGTAAATTCTAGTTAATTCCATGCATGAGTTGAAGAATTGATAGGGTTATGTGTGGGTTGAGTTGGGCTTTTAAGGAAGTTGGGAGTTTTGAGAAAGGATTATCATGAATTTTTTCCAATTTGTTGTATAAAAGGGGGTTTTGATGCTTAAAATTCAATGTTTTTGGGTTGATTACATGAATAAGTTGGATTAAAGGGTTTGGGATGGATGTTAGCTTCAAAATCTTTGCAAAAATTCAATTTTCGGCATAGGACTGCCCGAGGGACCGCTCAAGCGGTCTAGAGGGCGGTCATGGGATGGTCTCGGCTTCTTTTGCAGGCCAGACCGCTCGATAGACTACTCGAGCTGTCTAGCATGCGATCTACTTTTCACTGGTTAATTTTTTTTAAAATAAATGTATCTCTGTCATCCGGACTCCGAATTGGGTTGTTCTTGTACTCAAATCGAAACCCCGGAAGTCTTCTTTCTAATGACACTACTCTCACAAAAAAAAATTTTTGTAGAAAAAGTTATGACCAAAATAGTGAGAGTAATCAGATTTTCGTAACCGTTTTTCACCCGTTTTTGTCCTATGCCTTGGAAAATGTTGTTTTTCATCCTCATTGAACTTTTTATCAAATTTCTTGACCCATGGGCTATGGATACACCTATATCAACATACTTGGGTTGGGTTATAAGTGTTGTACCAGTTGGTTGGATTTTATGATAAAATAAGTTTTCTACATATAACGTTGGTCTTTTTAAAAGAAGAAGAATGGGTATTTGAGGGTTGGGATATATAGTCATCTTTTGACATTACTAAGCATTTAGAAGAGAAACATGGATTTCAAATTGTGTATATGCATATGATGGGTGCATTCCATTTTCTTCAAATGATATGATCATAATTGAATTAAATTTTGTGTTGGTACCATATGAAGTTGATACATGAAATGTGAATTATAAGACACTATGGGTTAAAGTTATGATACATGTGCATATGACTTGAAAGGGAACTTATGTGAGATCCTGGCCTATTTTATTTTTGGAATAATTTCAAGATTTACGGAATTAGAGTTAATTTTTGAATGTTCTCTCTTTGTCTTCATTTTCTTTATTTGCATGCACTTGAGAAATTCTATTAAAGAACCAATAATGATTAGTAGAGGCCAACCTTATGGTTGGGCAAATGCGGTGTCTAACACCTTCCCGATTTGTACTTTAGCCCCCAGACCATCTTTCTCTGGTTAAACGCTTTTAAGATCAGTTGGCCATCTTTGTTTTTTTTAGTTTTCTCAAAAACTAAGTGGCGACTCTATTTTCAATAAAATGGGGTTTTCAAAGGTTGATTTTCAAGGTGTTAAAGTATTTTTTAAAACATCTTTGAATTCCCTCATTTTTAACCTCCAAATCCTAACGCCATAGTATTTTCTAGCGACTCCGCTGGGGACTGATTTATAAAATCAAAAAAGAAGGCTAGACTTGAAAACATCATTGGTTCTTAATATGTATCTCTCATATGCTTGTTTGTATTTTTATGCATTGTCCTTCAACCCCCCCTACCTGGTCGATCTGATCCCCTGAACGTTAATCCGTTTCGTGGATTGTTGGGGAGACGGGTGACCCTTGCTAACTGTACGCTATCAGAGGTGCAGTAAAAGAGTTCGGGCGTACTGTTTGACCATGTTCTGCATGGGATGTATATACCCGACTCTATTCAGAAGGTACCATTTTCAATTGACCAAAATCGGCCTTTTGCATATAGTGAGCTTAGAACTCTCCATTAGGTGATGCTGACCCTAATAGGATTATGTGTTTTCTTTATTGTATGTTTCGATTGCTATTGATACGCTTGTTTGTTCAGTTTAGGCTGGTCATTTCTCCGGATTCGACCTGAATTTTCTGTTATCCTTTATTTAGGCTAGCTTTTCCTTCGGATTCTTACCCGAGTTTTGTTTCTCACCACTCTCGATTTTCCTTACCGTCATCTTGACTGTATTTTATCTTGATCCCTAGGGTGATTTCTCTCTCCTCTGAGATCTTCCCGGGTCGTTAGTTCTCTTTCCCTTGACATAAGCTCATTTCTTTCGAACCCTTGTAATACCCGCGAGAATTATTTCTGTACCATCTGCTGCCCGTTTTTCCTTTTTAGGTCGAACCAGTCTGGTGAGCATAGCTTTGTTTTCATGCTAGAGTGCTATCCTTTTTTTTAGACAAATATTCCCCTTAATTTTTAGTTGGACCTCTTTCCAGCCATCATAGAAGTTTTTGAGTCATCCTGTTGTTATGCTGCCAATGCTAGCCTTGTAGGGGCATTGTTATAGCATCCATGGTTATCTGCTCGTGATTTGTTATTTTGGGAATTTGAGATATCTGTTATCCGCTGCCAGAATATTTACCTGAGAAGTCTCTAATACTAGTCATATCGCTGCTGGAATCTAGGTTTCTCTGTGGGATTACCATTGGGCCAAGAAAAGTACGGTCGACACGTGTCTGGGAAAGATCAGTGTTAGGAAGACTTTGTAGGATATCTAAACAGCCGAGTGAGTCAGTTGGAATGGCAGAAAATGAGATGAATATGGCAACCTTAATGAGGGCAATTATTGATATACAGAGAGCCGTAGAGCAACAGACCCAGGCTCAAGTGCAGTGTCGGGCCCAGATTTGGACAATTCAGGCCCGTATCCCTGTTGCGAATGGACAACCAGATGAGACGAACAAAAATGGAGAGGACTTTTGGGACAACAACCAAGTCCTCGATGGACCGCAAGTTGTCCCACCACAGCCACGAAACCCTCGTCAGGTGATAGTTGAGGAGAAAAACACTGCACAGTCTAAAGAATCTGCATTGATTGAGAAGATCGACATGATGGAAAAGGTCCTCAGAAAAGCTAAGGGAGTTGAGGAATACATGCTCGATGTAGGGGGACTCTGCCTGTTCCCAAATGAAAAATTACCGAAAAAGTTCAAGATGCCAGACATGGAAAAATTTGACGGAACTGGAGATCCCAGAATTCATCTCTGAATGTACGTCGGTACCTTGTCGCCAATGGGGATTGATGACCAGTTGAAGGCTCAGCTCTTTCACCGATCTCTTTCTAGGGCAGCCCAATGGTTTCTCTTTCTTAATGTAGCCAAAACCAGAACTTGGGAAGACATCGCAATGTTTTTTATCAGCCAGTATAGTTATAACGTCCAACTAGATGTAACTACTCGAGAACTCGAAACAACTCGACAGGAGAACAGGGAATTTTTTGTGGACTTCCTGACCCGATGGAGGGGTAAGGCCGCTAAGATGACAAATCGACCTTCAAAAAAGGAGCAAGTAAGGATGGTGGTGAAAAACCTACAGTCTCCGTTAAAGTGCTACTTGATCACGCAACCACTCTTCACATTCGAGCAATTATTTGACGTCGGGGTCCAGATAGAGGATGCTATCCAGTCTGGTGATATTGAGCAAGCAGAACCCAGTTAGAAACCACCAAGAAGGACCTTCCCCGCAACCAACCAAAATCAACCTGCTACTCGCTCAGGCGAGGTAAACCTTTTGAATCCTTCCCCTTACACCCATCCAACGAACAATCTTCAGCAATCAGACCACGGCCAACAGCAACAAAAGCCGAGGAGGGTCTTCACCCCCCTCAATATTTTCTTGTCCACCGCCCTGAATCGATTTGTCGAGAAAGAGCTCCTCAAACCTTTAGACCCTATGCTGGTACCCGATCCCTTGCCTCCAAGGTTCAATGCTTCCCAATACTGCGCTTTCCATCAAGGCCATGGGCACTTGATTGACAAGTGTTTAAGACTCCGACACGAGATCCAAAACCTCATTGACAACAAAGTGATTCCTCCTCCATCAGCAATCCCAAAGCCGAACGTTACTACTAACCCATTGCCAAATCATGCTAGGTAGGCTAGGGTCAATTGTGTGACTTTGGGACAGTCAGAGGACCCAAGTCGGCATATCTGTTCTGCACGGCTACCACGCCCGCGTGTTTCGTCTACTGAGGATCAATCAGCATAATCATTTGTCATGATTAGAAGCAGTCGAGATAGGATGGAGGTATGGAATGATAACGCCTAGGAATGGTATCGACCGCTAATCCAAGTCTACCAACAAGAAGAAGAGCGCAATGAAGAAGACGATTGACCATTAGATTATCCAACTCGACCTTATGGATTTGGCCACGTGCTTGATGGAATCACCCTTCCCCAACTTTTTGAGGAGGAGGTATACGTCGACGATATGCAATCCTATTGGCTGGTAAGGATTGTGTTGAAAAATGACGAGGCCGAATGGACTGATTTTTGGGCTACTCGGGAACAACAGATAAACTTTATCGAGGAGGACATTTGGGAGGAAATCGACAATACCTGGGCTATAGAAGATGACGAAGAAAGGAAGGGAAGACTAGCGATCACTAATTTAAGTGATTTATGGGCATTTGAGAGCCCTCCACTTGTAAACCAGTTACGACAAGGCAGTGACACAATAACAGGATTGTGGGATCCTGAGGAGGGTGTAGAACATCTCACCAGAAGCGGGCGACACTTCAAACCAGCCCAACTGGAAAGGGGGCAGCCAAGTGGAAAAGAAAAGGAGAAAGAACAGGAAGAGGAAGATGATGTGGTGTTAAGACAATTGAAGAAGACGCAAGCTAACATCAGCATTTGGGGGCTACTGATGGCCTCGCATAAACACAGGCAAGCTATGCTGAAAGTTTTGAATAAAGCCAGCGTTCTGATAGAAGCCACCCCTGAGCAATTGATTGGATTGATTCTGCTAATGGTTGAACCAAAAATTATTTCCTTTTCTGATAAGGATCTGCCTGCTGAGGGAAGAAGCCACAATAAGCCGCTCCACGTCACAGTCAAATGCCTGGAAAAATGGGTCCCAGTAACCCTCATCGATAATGGGTCCGCCTTAAAAGTTTACCCATTGAGAACAGCCATTTGCTTGGGGATGAGGCCTGACCAATTTACTCCCTGCAATCAAGGGGTGCATGCCTATGACAACACCAGAAGAGATGTACTGGGATTGGTATCATTCGCCGTTTCAGTGGGACCTTTGGAAGCGTCAATAGAGTTTCACGTGCTAGACGTATCGGCTTCCTTCAATCTGCTGCTGGGCAGGCTGTGGCTACATGACCCGAATGTTCAGGCAGTGCCGTCTACCCTTCACCAGAAACTGAAATTGATAAAAGATGGGGCAGCTCTAACCATTCATGGAGAGGACAGTATTCATCCCCCGAAGGAAAGAGAAGGCGCAACTCTGTTGGAGGTCCAACATAGCAAAGATGACGTGCTGATCAGTGGTTTCCAGTTCGACGAAGCATGGGTTGTTCAAACACTGATGAATAAGGAAGAAAGATATGTCAACCCACGAGTTTTAATGATGATGAGGAAAATATCCTTTTTCCTGGGCATGGGTTTAGGACGCAAGCAGCAGGGAATCCTGGAACCCATTCAGGTGTTGTCGACTTCACACCATTTTGGTCTTGGGTATCAGCCAACGGAGGAAGATCTAGAAGGGCCTAGAAGAGGGTGGAAAGTCAACTATTTTGGGACGCTCAATGGATACTTCGTCAAGGAAGGGGAAGACTTCCCGTATTGCTGCTTTCCCGAGCCATGGATCGATGAGGAGACTAATCAAAAGTTGCCAGGGCTGGAGATCTTCTTCAGTCATTAGTTGTCTGATACGGAAGATGAAGAAACAATGGAAAGAGAGAAGGAAGAAAAGAAAGTCTGGGAAGAAGACTGGGCCATCAAACACGACGGTACCGACCTGGGAATGCTGTTCCATGAGATGATGACTCAACTGCACATAATTGAATCGGACTGTTACATGATGGGTTTCAGTGCACCGGTCGACTGTACCTAGCTCATTGTTGGCGCCGCCACAAGGGAAGTAAAGAATTGGACCGTCGAGTCTGATGAGGTGTGTTTTGTCTGTCTCAAGTCTAGGATCAAGTCTGAGTCTGTATTCGAGGGCACATATGTTCGTGCTCCCCTTTCTTCCTTTGCTATCGAGTTTGTAATTCCCACTGTTCTTAATGAAATGAATGAAATTTCTGGTTACTCTGCTTTGTTCGATTTATTTCTTATGCTTTCTGACGATTTTGAATTCGACGGGGACATCCCCGAAGAAATAAAGCTTTTGATAAAAAGAGAAGAAGAAATGCGTGCCCAACCAATAATTGAAGAAACTTTGTCAATAAATCTGGGTAATGAAAGTAACCTATAAAATGTTCAAATTGGTTCTTCTTTATCCTTAGCTGAACAAGAACAGTTAATAACTTTATTAAAAGAATTCAAAGATGTGTTTGCATGGTGTTATGAGGATATGTCCGGAATTGATTCTGACATCGTCCAACACCATATCCCTCTATACCCCGATGCTATACCAGTCAAACAAAAATTAAGACGCATCTGACCAGAATGGGCCCTGAAGATCAAAGAAGAAGTTTCCAAACAGATCAACGCTGGATTCCTAATGATAACTGAGTATCCGAAGTGGGTAGCCAATATAGTGCCAGTCTTAAAGAAGGATGGTCGTATCCGGGTTTGCGTAAATTTTTGGGATCTCGACAAGGCTAGCCCAAAAGATGATTTCCCGTTGCCACACATCGATGTCTTGGTGGACAGTATAGCAGGGCATGCTTTGCTATCATTAATGGACAGTTTTTTCGGGTACAACTAGATTCTGATGGGTTTCGAAGATAGAAAAAAGACTACATTCACCACGCCCTAGGGCGCCTATTGTTATCGTGTGATGCCGTTTGGTCTAAAGAATGCAGGGGCAACCTATCAAAGGGCCGCCACTACTTTACTTCATGACATGATACATAAGGAGGTCAAAGTGTACATAGATGATATGATAGTCAAGTCTAAGGATCGGGATAGCCACATCGTAGCACCGCAAAAGTTCTTTGACAGAATTCGAAAGTACAGAATGCGGCTCAACCCGCAAAAGTGTGCTTTCGGAGTCACTGCCGAAAAAATGCTCAGATTCATGATCACTTAAAGAGGCATTGAAGTCGATCCTTCAAAGATTAAGGCAATCTTGGACATGCCTCCTCCGGGTACCGAGCGAGAGGTCAGGGGCTTTCTGGGGAAAATTCAGTTCATTAGCCGATTCATCGCAAAATTGACTACTACCTGCGAGCCACTCTTTCGTCTGCTGAAGAAAGTAGTTGAATTTGAATGGGATCATAAATGTCAAGACTCCTTTGATGCCGTACGTCAATATCTGCAAAATCTACCTGTTCTAGCTCCTCCCGAACCTGATAGGCCACTGATCCTCTATTTATTAGTGACCGATTCAGCTATGGGATGAATGTTGGCACAAGAAAGCGAAATTGGAGTAGAAAAGGCTACCTATTATTTAAGCAAGAAGATGATCGGGTCAGAAATACAGTACACGCCATTGGAGAAGACATATTGGGCCTTGGTTTGGGCTTCCTGAAAACTAAGACATTACATGCTGTCTTTCACAATGAACATCATCTCTCGGATGGACCCATTGAAGTATCTGTTTAAAAAAATAGCACTGACAGGAAGGCTGGCCTGATGGGCACTGTTACTATCCGAGTTTGATCTCCAATATGTCACCCGGAATTCAGTCAAAGGCAGAGCAGTGGCAGAATTTTTGGCCGACCAACTAGTTGAAGGGGATAAAGACATGGAATTCCAGTTTTTTGACGAACAGCTAATGAAAGTTGGGGAGGACAAATGGACTCTATATTTCGATGGCGCATCCAATCAATACGGCTATGGAATAGGAGTTCTTCTTGTCAGCCCCGATGATTCACATGTTCTGTTGTCCCTAAAGCTCAATTTTGAAGTCACCAACAATCAGGCCGAGTACGAAGCATGTTTAGCGAGATTGGAGGCAGCCTTAAAACTAGGGGCAAGGAAACTGGAAGTCATTGGAGACTCAGCACTAGTAGTTTTGCAAGCAAGAGGAGAATGGAATGTTAGGGATTTAACCTTAATTCTCTACCATCAAGTGCTGGAGAAGCTGATACCGTGCTTTGAATCAGTAATCTTTACCCATGTGTCGAGACTGCAAAATAAGTTCGCCGATGCACTGGCCACCCTAGAAACCATGATTGACATACCACCCGGAGTGCGAATGAGACCTCTGATAATATAGCAGAAAAGAAAGCCGACATACGAGATGACAGTTGCTATTGAAGAAATCACTGATGGCCTCCCATGGTACTTTGACATTAAGAACTTCATAGAGAAAGGAGAATATCCCAAGTTTGCAAGCAAAAAGGACAAAAGGGCAATACGACGACTATCTGCGCAGTTTGTCATTTGTGGTGGTAGACTGTACAAACGAGAACATTATGGGGTCAACAAGCTGTGTGTAAACACTGAAGAGGGCCAAGAGCTGATGAAAGAGATACACGTCGGAGTCTGTGGGCCGCACATGCGTGGTAATATGTTAGCCAAGAAGATCCTACGACAAGAATACTTTTGGATGACAATGGAGATGGATTGTATACAGTTTGTGTGGAGGTGTCATAAGTGTCAGATTCACACAAACCTCATGCACGTTCTCCCGTCTCAGCTGTACAACCTGACATCACCATGGCCATTTTCAGTATGGGGCATCGATGTGATTGGCAGAGTAACACCAAAGGCATCTAATGGACACGAGTTTATCTTAGTGGCCAATGATTATTTCACAAAGTGGGTAGAAGATACTTCCTACTCGGTGTTGAAAGCCTCCCATGTTGCCAAATTCATCAAGAAAAATATCATCTGTCGGTACGGAGTTCCCCACGAAGTCATCTCAGATAATGGCTCACATTTCAAAGGAGAGGTCCTGGATCTTTTCAAGGAATACCGGATAATGGCTCACAAGTTCTCGCCATATCGACCGCAGACCAACGGAGCAATCGAGGCAGCAAACAAGAACATCAACTAGATTCTACAAAAGACAATCAACTCGCACAAAGATTGGCTGGAGCATCCACCATTTGCACTCTGGAGATACCGAACGTCGATCAGAACTTTAACCGGAACTACGCCATACTCTTTAGTGTACGGGATGGAAGTCGTCCTTCCCATTGAGGTGAAAATCCCTTCGCTAAGGTTAGTGGCCGAGACCAGCATTTAAGAAGCATAATGGCAGAGGAACCGAATGGAAGAGTTTCTTTTGTTTGATGAACGAAGACTGCAAGCCCTATTTCATGTACAAGGTTTCCAAAGGAGGATAGCTTGGGCATTCAATAAGAAGGTCAAGACTCGGGACCTCAGAGAAGGAGATTTGGTTCTCAAAGAAATCAGAGCTCCCATCTTCGACCAAAGAGGCAAGTTCAAGCAGAATTGGTCCGGACTGTTTCTTATCAAATCCATCATGACTGGTGGTGCAATCATCATAATGGATCTGGACGGCAATGTATTCTCCACCCTAATAAACCTTGACCAGCTTAAAAAGTACTATCCCTGAGGTAGAAATAAAGATAAAATAAAAGCTCGCTGAGTTGAAAACCAAAAAGGCGACTCAGGCAAAAATTAGAGCAGCCCGCAAGGTCGAAAACCCGAAAGGGCTACCTTGGCAAAAGTTAGGGCATTACAAAAGGAAAGCGTCAACACCCGAGTGAAAATCGAGCTCAAATTACGTTAAGGCCTGATTCCATCTTTTTGGGATACGTAGGCAGCTTCTTTTAAAGGAGTCCGGCCACTTTCTTTGTATTTAACCATCTTTGAATCCGAATAGAACCAATGCAAATTAATTTCTGAATTTTAATAATAAAGTCATTAAAATTTTGAATAAATTTAAACCACCTTGAACGTAAAGTGGGAGTTTTTCATTACTTCAATTAGAGTTACAAAGTTTCGAATATAAAAGGAGGGCACGCAAGTCCCAAACTCTACAAACAAAATAAGGGAAAACTATGAAATTTTCGAAACAAAGCAAGAGGCCTCAAGTTCTCCTTCTTTTTGCTGCTTGCACTCTTTCTTCTTTATCTTGTTTCTTCTGATCTTGCATCAGCCATGTCCTGTATTCAGCGAAAAGATCAGAGCACTGCAACTCATGCATCTCCATCATTGAACGAAATGGCCAGGCATCCTGATATGATGATAGAAACGGAGCCCGTAGTATGGATGAAAATAGACGGCCTCGAATGCTGGGGAAGATGATCTGATCTCGACCAAACTGCCGCATGATCCTATGAGGGTGGTAGAAAGTAGTCTGACACAGACTAACAAGCAGCACACCAGGATGATCCATAATGGTCAGAGTCATAGCAGGAATCCGCCACCAAGGGCACTGCCAGGTAATGTCTGAACCCGTCAGAGAAGAAAGATATTGTCGCCAAGATGCCTCAGTGTCACATATCTGATAACGCGGGCGGTAAAGGAAACCAGCGGGGTTGTGCCTATCATGGGAGGCTTTTGCACAAGATTTACCTTCTCCATCAGCCAGATCTGTAGCAAGGGTTAGAGCAGTAAGACAAAAGCTTTGCAGTGTGACAGAGAACTTGATACAGAGGAAGATGTTATGCTTACCTGGAGAAGTAAAGGGCTGCCAGCAAAGGTGGTGGTCTCGCCACGATGAATAGCGTCCAAACCCAATAGATTCTTAGCAAGAACAAGGGGCACAAAGTCTTTCCCTGTCAACATTTGTCCAGCAATGTCAACCAGAGCACAACTAACCCGCTCGACAAAAGGGACAAGGAGATACTGGGCGAGGAGGCAGAAGCAAAGTGTGTAACGACGACGCAGCTGACAATCGATATTGCTGAGGTCACCAGTAGGATGGAATCTCTCAATAAGCCACGGGATGTCAAGACAGTCGCCCGAGGTAAAAAAAGAAGCCTCCATCCTTGATAGGCCACAAAATTGCATCACTTGCTGCCGAACTGAGAGGAAGGGAGTAGGAACGACAACAGAACTCCGTGGAGCCAAGTCTAAAATGGCAGCAAACACCTCCATAGTGGGGGAGAGTTCTTCAAGTCTAAACTGAAAGACGTGGGACTGTGGATCCCATAGTTGAACGGCGGCCTTCAACAATGGTTCGTCTATCTCCACGATCAGAAGATGAAACAAGGAATTGATCCCAAAAGAAGCAAAGTTCAGACGTTCAATGTGGGAGAATGCCTCAATCCAAGAAGAAAGTGGGGTAGCCATCTGAGTGTAAGCAGCAGAAAAGGGAAGTCTTCAGGGCCGTATTTATAAGGCAGAAAAGGTGAGAAACCAAAAATTCAGCAAAAGGCACATTAATTGTGGCGGCTGCCACCTTGGAGTTGGCGACCGCCAACTTAAAAAAGCACAGTACAGTGACATCATTATTTTGACCAGGCGGCCGCCATGTTGTAGGTGGCGACTACCATGTTTAAAGTGAAAACCGCCATGGCGGGTGTATTCAGTTTACAGTTACTGTGACTTGTGTAAAATGTCGACATTTGCATGGTACATGCAAAACAGTGCGGGAGGCAAATAAAGAATCACGTAGTAGATGGGTATCAGGTAATAAAATGGTACAGAGGCCCAAGAGACGCATAAAAAGTAATATGATGTAAAATTTGGCACCCAGGCACAATAAACTATAAGCTAGGGCACGAAGGTCCATGGATCATATAAAAATATGAGAATGTGTCAAGCTGGGGTATGCAGGCCCGTCAACAATAAATAAGTCAGAAAATAAACTGGGGGGAGGGGAAGCACTCTCTCAAGCATGCCTCAGGCGGACTCGACGAGAAGAAGGGCCGGCTTCATTTGAGCCGACGTCATCAAAGAGTCGCTCGATAATATCATCACCATCATCACTGCTGGAGGAAGAGGATATGACTCTGGAACGGCTCCTGGCAGATGAGATGGATCCTCTCGATCGGGCCCTAGAAGAAGTAGCGCGAGAACCACGACCTCGAGCAGGGGCTGAGGCAGGACCCGGAGCCTGTGGAAGCACAACATCGGCGATCGGAGCTGGAGGTTGTTAAAAGAAAAGCAAGACTTAGAACAAAAATAAAAGGCAGAAAAAAGTAGAAAAACTAAAAAGGAACACATGAGCTACTTACAACGGCTACTGGCGTGAAAGCAATGCCGGCCGCCCACATCGAGGAGTCCATCTACCGGACCATCACTCTCAGGCCGGTGACCATCAGCATCGTTCGGTCCACCCATGCCTAATTAAACTACAGAAAGAAGAAAAAGAAGTCAGCTAGACGAATGAAGCAGAAAATGAAAGGAAGGAGTAAGGAAAAGGAAATACCTGGTCAATCTCTGCTTTGAACTCAGAAACTGGCGGGATTGGAATAGAAAGGGAGAGAGGGAAGCCATAGGCCACAGTTTGGATCTCCCAAGGGATCTCTGGACCTATCACTCCTCCATCTCCGGCTCTAGGGGCAGCAGCTCTAGTAGCTCCTACAGCAGTAGCAGCAGCTCCACCAGTAGCAGCTTCAGCAGCAGCACCACCAGCATCTGCTACCTTTGGTGCTGGTCCTCTCCTCCTACTGCCAGGGCCAGCTGGGCCAGGACCTAGGGGACCCATCAGGTGAGCCCGGGCCCAAGCTGCGTAATCCCCCTCTGCTACCAACAACTTCGAGATCGGGGTCCCCACTGTCTCCAGTAGCAAGTCGACACAGCCTATGGACCACCCGCTCTTCTAGATAATACTCCCTACCGAGTGGACGCTCTAGTAGGATCCGTCTCGCGGCAGTGTCACGGCTGCGCATCAGATCAGCACTGGCCCGGTCCTCCACTCCCCTCCAGACATCACAGTGGACCTACAGGTACAGTACAATGTAATAAACAGTATACAGCAAATGATCAGTATGTAGTACGGTGATCAGTATACAGTATAGTGCAGTGAACAGGAACAGTGATCAGTATATAGTACAGTGCAGTGAACAGGAACAGTGATCAGTATATAATGCAGTGAACAGTCGTGAACACGATGCGATACGGTAAAAATAGTAAAATGATACCTGGTCGGGGGTCAGTCAGTCCAGTGAGACCCGAAAGCGGTTAATATCCTTCCCTCCAGCTTTCTTCCCCTTTAGTCCACGGGACCACCGGGCTGCTCGGGGAATAATCAGAGGGTCTGCTGCGGAGTTGGCCGGGACATGAAGCCCGAGGAACTCGTAAGTCCACAGCTGCAATAAAGAATGCGTTAATTAATAAATAATGAATAACAGGAGAATAGAAATGAAAAAAAGAAAACGAAAAGTGAATCATACCTCCCAAACCCTCCAGTATCCCCCAATGCTAAGCTCTTGAGGGAATCGGGTCAGCATCCGCATGAATTCATAAAGGGTGGCCAGAGCAGCTCCTCCCCAGTCGAATGAGGCAACCTATAAACAAGGAGGTACCAAACATATACATCAAAAAGCCCCGGATGACCCACTCGAAGTGGCAGGGCTCAAAACAATAGAAGTGGCAGAAGCGCTCGAAGAACCAGGTGTATCAAATTGGGTCTCTGTCCATCTAAGTAGGAACGGCTCCGAGGAAGTATAGCAGTGCATCAGTAGAGCGGCCAATGGTCGGGTCGAACAGAATGGGCGCTCCTCCAACCCGGATGCCAATGATCAATGCAAAGTTGAGAGGCGTCAGGGTAGCCTCGAAGGTGGTGAAATGGAAGGTATTGGTGGTATCCCACCACCGCTCAGCCAAGGCCGTCAGTCAGACCCGGTCATTGCTCGTCCTACCCAGCAGGGGTATGAATCGAGCAAAGTAGGAGGCATCAATAATGGCCCGGCTACGAGCAGGGAGGGCGTCATACCACTCCAATACCTCTCCGGAGGCAGAACATCCGAAACCTCTAACATAGCGGCTAGCCTGAGAAGAAGAAAACAAGCAAGAGATATATAAAATATAGTTCAAACAAGTAAAGTGCAGAAAATGTCTGAAAGCTAACCCTAGGTTCATGTGTATATGACGACCCTTTGATTCTTTTAAGCCCTGATAAATCAGGTAAAATTCTCCTATCCTAGGTTCGTGTGTATGTGACGACCCTTTAGTTCTCTCAAAATCCATAGAGAAAGACTAGGCACCCAAATCCTAGGTTCGTGCGTATGTGACGACCCTTCGGTTCTTTTAAGCCCTGATAAATCAGGCAAAATTCTCCTACCCTAGGTTCGTGTGTATGCGATGACCCTTCGGTTCTCTCAAAAGTCCTAGAAAAAGACAAGGCACCCAAACCCTAGGTTCGTGTATATGTGACGACCCTTCGGTTCTTTTAAGCCCTGATAAATCAGGTAAAATTCTCCTACCTTAGGTTCGTAAGTAAGTGACGACCGTACGGTTCTTTCAAAAGCCCTAAAAAAAGACTAGGCACCCAAACCCTAGGTTTATGTATATGTGACAACCATTCGGTTCTTTTAAGCCCTGATAAATCAGGCAAAATTCTACTACCCTAGGTTCGTGTATATGTGACGACTCTTCGGTTCTCTCAAAAGCCCTAGAAAAAGATTAGGCACCCAAACCCTAGGTTCATGTGTATGTGAAGACACTTCGGTTCTCTCAAAAGCCCTAGAAAAAGGCTAGGCACCCAAACCCTAGGTTCGTGTGTATGTGACGACCCTTCAATTCTTTTAAGCCTTGATAAATCAGGCAAAATTCTTCTACCCTAGGTTCGTGTGTATGTGACGACCCTTCGGTTCTCTCAAAAGCCCTAGAAAAAGACTAGGCACCCAAATCCTAAGTTCGTGCGTATGTGACGACCCTTCGGTTCTTTTAAACCCTGATAAATCAGGCAAAATTCTCCTACCCTAGGTTCGTGTGTATGTGACGACCTTTTGATTCTCTCAAAAGCCCTAAAAAAAGACTAGGCACTCAAACCCTAAGTTCGTGTGTATGTGACGACCCTTCGGTTCTTTTAAGCCTTGATAAATTTGGCAAAATTCTCCTACCCTAGGTTCGTGTGTATGTGACGACCCTTCGGTTCTCTCAAAAGCCTTAGAAAAAGATTAAGCACCCAAACCCTAGGTTCGTGTGTATGTGACGACCCTTCGATTCTTTTAAGCCCTGATAAATCAGGTAAAAATTTTTAACCCTAGGTTCGTGTGTAAGTGACGACCCTTCGATTCTCTCAAAAGTCCTAGAAAAAAATTAGGCACCCTAACCCTAGGGTCGTGTGTATGTTACGACCCTTCGGTTCTCTCAAGCCTTGATAAATCAGGCAAATTCCCTAAACCCTAAGTTCGTGTGTATGTAACGACCCTCCGGTTCATTCAAAAGCCTTAGGAAAAGACTATGCACCATAACCCTAGGTTCGTGTGTATGTGACGACCCTCCGTTTCTTTCAAACCTTAGAAAAAGACTAGGAACCCTGTGCCTTGGTACGCAAGGTAGATCTCTATCTTTTGTGTATAAAATAAAATAAAAATAAATAAATAAATAAATAAAATAAAGAAAATCTCCCCCTTTAATATTGGTATTTTGCCCCAATTTTTTTCAATTTCTAGGATTTTCATAAGAATTATCTCAAATCTGTTTCTCATTGTCTAGGATTTTCTTAAAATTTCTAGAATTATCTCAAAATTGTTGTTCAATTTCTATAATTTTTTAAAATTTTTTCAAATTTTTTTTAGGATTTTCTAAAATGTTTTAGGATTTTCTAAATTTTTTAGAATTCTTTTAAAAATTTGCCCCAAATTTCTACAATTTTTCTTGATTTTCTAAAATATTTTTTAAAAAAAAGAAATTTAACATTTTCCTAAAGCTTCTTCAAAATTTCTAGAATGTTTCTAAAAATTTTCTAACATTTTTCTAAAACTTATTCAAAATTTTTAAAATTTTCTAAAAATTCTTTCAGTTTGTTTCAAAAGAAAAAAAAAATTTAACATTTTTCTAAAACTTCTTCAAAATTTCTAAAATTTTCTAAAATTTCTTTTAGTTTGTTTAAAAAAAAAATTTCTAACATTTTTCTAAAACTTCTTCAAAATTTCTAAAATTTTCTAAAATTTCTTTCAATTTGTTTTAAAAAAAAAACAAAATTTTTTTTTAGGATTTTCTAAAACTTCTTCAAAATTTTCTAAAGATTTTTCTAAAATTTTCTAAAGGTTTTTTAAAATTTTCTAAATGTTTTTCAAAATTTTCTAGAAGTTTTCTAAAATTTTCCTAAGATTTTCTAAACGATTCCTAGGACTTTTTTCAAAGTTTTTAGAATTTTCTAAAATTTCTTTCTAGAATTTTTCAAAAATTTTTAAATTTTCCTAAAAATTTTTTTAGGATTTTCTAAAAATTTTCTTCGCTAAATTTTTCTATGACTTTTGAAAAATTGTCCAAAAAATTTTGACAAAATTACTTTTTAAGTAAAAATTATCCCTTTAGTTGCTATATCCTAAAAATAAAAACAAAATTTTTTCCTAAGTTTTTATGTTTTTCACTAAAATAATTGCCCCTTTTATTGTTTGTTCAAAATCCTAGTGTCCCTACTGTTTTAATCCCCATTGCATAGGTAGCTAAGCTAAACTCAAATCCCAAATATCGCGCATCATCCATTATTCATCATCATTTCAAAACACATTATCATATCATCAGGGGGATCCTAGGCATGCGTCTACGTTTCACACATCATGAAAACATGCTTTGAATTTGAGATAATAGGAATAGGTAATCTACCGAGGGTTGCTGACGAGAGATATGGTGGTCAAGCTCCCAGAGAAGAATATCAGCAGCAATTGAGTCAGCAGGAGGCTCGTAGCGTCTCATCCCGCGGTAGACAATGCAATGAGGAACTGGATCGTAGGTGTGTGGGTCAAAAGGTGCTGGATCACCTTCTCCAGCTCTGGATCTAGAAAATCAGCCATCGCGGCCTCGGCAGCAGCGTCTGCAGCTGCCTGTGCCTCGCAGCAGCCCGTGCCTCCTCCTCGGCTGCCTAGCAAGAGGCTCGCTCTGTCTCGAACATGAGAGCATCCATCGTAGCGCCAGGCTGCATAGCGGTGACTCCATCGGCAGGCTGACTGGTGGTCGTATCCTTGAGAGTCCCCATGGAGGAACTCTCAGCAGCAGCAGGGCACCGTCGTGCCCCCAAGTCGTCGTCTCCCTGGCCTGAGCTCGCCATGAAAAGGAACGGAAGCACAAAAAGCAGTGTGAACATCTCGTATCAAAAGGGCAGTAAGAAGAAAGCAAGAAAGAATGTGAAAGCAAGAGAGAGCAAGAGAGAGTTGAGAGCGTCTGGAAGCTAGAGAGAGAGTGAGGAATGAAGAAATGGACCAGTCCGCACGCCTTAAAGATCCGGACACGCGCCTCGTGTTGGCGGCCGCCATATCTCATGTTGGCAACCGCCATATCTCATGTGTTAGGGGTTTTTACCCGGCGGTCACCATGTCAGAGGGGTTTCACCTTGGCGACCGCCAAGTTGTCAAAACGTCACGTCATATCCATTCCGGCGACCGCCATGTCAGAGCATCATTATGGCATTTTAGGGGATGTTTGGGGTGGTCTTTGTTATTATACATATGTTTATTTTCCTTTAAATATGTTTTATGCGCACCTTAATAACAAAAATAATTTTCAAAAAAATACATAAATAATTTTGTTTTCTTGTGGTGTTTTATTTATGTTTTTGAGCATATTGACTTTGCGTGTGTTATTTTTGCTTGTATTTTGCAAATATGATAATCATTTTAAACTCATTTTTGATACTCCATCTCTGTACGGTAATTTTCATTCTGATAAAATTAATTTTAAGCCGTAACTAGGTTTTTAATTATTTTATCTCATACCTCGTCCCGAATTTTTAGGTCTTAATTCGACCTATTAATTCGTGGTTTTCATTCCGATAAAATTAATTTTAAGCCGTAACTAGACTTTTAATTATTTTATCTCATACTTCGTCACGAATTTTTTGGTCTTAACTCGACCTATTAATTCGCGGTTTTCATTCCGATAAAAATTCAGAACGAGATATGAGATAAAATAATTAAAAGTTTAGTTACGGCTTAAAATTTATTTTATCATAATGAAAACCGCGAATTAATAGATCGAGTTAAGACCTAAAAATTCGGGACGAGGTATGAGATAATAATAATTAAAAGCCTAGTTACGGCTTAAAATTAATTTTATCGGAATGAAAACCGCGAATTAATAGGTCGAGTTATTGTTTTTATCTTATACCTCGTCCCGAATTTTTAAATCTTAACTCAACCTATTAATTCGTGATTCTCATTCCGATAAATTTAATTTTAAGCCGTAACTAGGCTATTAATTATTTTGTCTCATATCTCGTCCCGAATTTTTAGGTCTTAACTCGACCTATTAATTCGTGTTTTTTCCTCCTGATGAATTTAACTTTAAGTCACAAAAAAATGATTTTTAATTATTTTTATCCCGCTTCCTTCCCGAAATTGTGAGGCCTTAACTCGACCGATCAATTGTTTTTCCGGTTAAGATACTTTCTTGGATCTTAACTTGATCCTTTTAATTATTTTATCCAACCGAGTTCTTAGATCTTAACTCGATCTTGGACTTGTTTGCACTCCCTTTAGATCTTAACTCGATCTTTAGGATCTGTTCGATTATACCAGCATCTGCATCATGTTAACATCTATATCGTGCTACATTTTGCATCATATTTTGCATATTTGCATTTTGCCCCAGGAACTACGTTTTGGTCTGATTCCTACCAAATGGGTATGTAGGTAACTCGATAAAAGTTCGAGCACGACCAACATCATACGTTTGCTTGTGTGTTTGTGGCCTAAGATTGATGGTTCGGTAAAATAGCTGCTGTCTCTGGGTCTTTGATATAACTAGTATCACGCGTCGCTATACGAGTCATATCAAAGATGGGCAACTGTAGACACCCCAATTTGACCCCACCCAATCTTAGGAGGATCCGGTGATGAAAAATAGGTGGAACAAGTGCCTCAGTTCGATCCTTGAAAAGTGATCCAAACTCGGTATTTGAACCTTAATCATCAAAAACCTTCGAAGCCAATAACTTGTTGTCCAAGTAATTCCCAAACATGGCGACCGCCAACTCCATTGTGGCAACCAACAATAGAACCTTGTGAAACCTTTTCGAAAATGGTGACCGCCGACCTCAATAGGGCGACCGTCAACTCGCATTGTAGCGGCCGCCAATTTAAAATGGCCTGATGTGTCCCCAAAATGTGGCAGCATCTCATTGGCTGAAAAACTCTATAAATACCGTATCCCTGGTACGTTTTCAAGGACAGAATTTTTGAGTGAAAGAGACTTTGTCTATATACCAAGCGATTCCGAGCCCCGACGCCGAAGCCCTATCGAATTACCGAGATTTGAGCCTCCGAAGTCCCAAACCCTAGCATGGATGACTACTCGAGGATTAGACTACTGAGACACATTCCCCGACTTGAGGATCTCCCGGCAATCTTGGTACCTCGCTTGGATCCCCGATCCTTCTAGCTCCACCTGCTCTCTTGTGGAGTGGTCGGGTTAATTTTAACAAATTTATTTCAATTATGCTCTCGTTTTGTTCATTAATTGTTATATTCATAGTTAAATTCATGTTTTAGCCTACTTAGTTTAATTGTTTTATTGATTTACTTACTTTCACTTTAAGCTTATTTCAAATTGTTAAAGTCATTAAATAGTGCTAATATTTTTTAACAATTGCAACTAATTAATGTTGTTGATTATTATATTAATGCACTTACATCTATATAGGTATAGTTGTCAATACTTTACCCATACTTGATCATTGAATTAGTTGTAAATAATTTCTCTCAATTTCAATTAGTGCGTTTCATCTCCTTTTTCTTTTGATGTAATTTAAATTTCTTATAATGTGCATTCTTTATTATTTTCTTTGTAATTAGCTTAATGTAATTTTCTTCCAATGTACCATTTATTTTATTTTCTTTCTTTATAATATTAGGTTAATGTTCTTTAATTTTTCTTAGCATTGTTTTAATAATCAAGCATTTTATTTCTTCTTTTTCTATTCTTTTAATTCAATGCTCATATTCTTTTAAGCATTAGTCTAATGTTCATTTAAATAATTTTTTTTTTCTTTTCTTTTCTTAGTACAATATTATTTTCTAGCATTTTGTTTCATGTTAACTTTCTTTTCTTTATAACTTTATTTACTTGCCTTTTTTTCGTAAATCCAAAATCACCAAAAACTCATAATCTAATTTTTATCTTTGAATAGCATCATAATTTTTCCTTTCAAAACTCCTTTGTTCTTTTATTTTCTTCCATTTTCTTTTCTTTTTCTTTTAATCTTTTTTTAAGAAAAATATAAAAACATTAATGATCACATCTTCTTTACTTTTTAGAATCTTCCTTTATTAGCTTAATTTTTCTTTCATACTACTTTCTTTTATTAACTACAAAAATCACAAAAAGCCTTGTATGCTGGTTGTCATTCTTTTTCTTCTATCTTTTAAATGGTAGTGTAATTTAATTAAAACTCTTTTGTTTATTTTATTTCCATGGTTTTTCTTTGATTTGTTCAAAAACATAAAATGTAGATAGTTTTCTTCTAAGTAGTTTAAGTAAATATTTTTTTAATATTTTATTTTTGGCTTAATTAATCTTTTGCAAATCTTTTTCATTCTTTTTCAAATTAAAATTTTAAATGTTTGCTTGTTAATATGAAATGTTTGCTAGTAGGAATTATTACCTTTATTTTTAACAAAGAATTTGTACATATTTTCTAAACTTTTTAGGTAATTTGAAAAAATACATATTGTACATGTTAGTTTAGGATCTAATTGTTTTGTTTCACAATTGTATATTTTATTTTAGTTTATAATCCATGCTTAGATAACGTTAGTAATTTTATGCATATTTTTCTTTTAACCAAATCATGCTAGTTTAGGTTGTTTCAACATTATTGCATGTGGGTATGTGTTTCATGTATCATTTAGTTAGAAATCGCATGCCTTAGGACTTAGGATTTTTCTTTTGATATTTATTTGTTTTGTAGTGTTATGTACATATTTTATGTATTTTCTGTACTTGATTTTGAATGTTTTCTCCTTGCCTCCATTTTTTTTATTTGCATGCACTTGAGAAATTCTATTAAAGAACTAATGATGATTAGTAGAAGCCAATCTTATGGTTGGGTGAACGGGGTGCCTAACACCTTCTCCGATTCGTACCTTAGCCCCCGGACCCTCTTTCTCTAGTTAAATGCTTTTAAGATCAGTTGGCTATCTTTGTTTTTCTTAGTTTTCTCAAAAACTAAGTGGCGACTCTATTTTCAATAAAATGAGGTTTTCAAAGGTTGATTTACAAGGTGTCAAAATATTTTTCAAAATATTTTTGAATTGTCTCATTTTTAACTCCCAAATCCCAACGCCACAACCGCCAATTTGAAAGGCCACCGTACAGTGACATCAGTTCTTTGACCAGGCGACCGCCGTGCCAATCTTGTTGAACTGGCGACCGCTATGTTAGATAGTGGCGATCGCCATGTTCAGATATGGCGAGTGTGTATCAGTTTTGCAGTTTTTATGCTTCGTGTAAGTTTTGAACTTTGTATTACGCATCAATGATAGTTTAGGCAAAAAGTAAAGGAGAACAATACAAATCAAGTAATAAATGGCATGAAAGTCCGTAAATGCATCAGAAAGTCATAAAAATGTATCAGAGTAAAAGTTAGGGCACCCAAGCCCAATAAAACATCAAACTGGGGCACGGAGGCCCATAAAGAGTAAGTACATCTGAATAGAAATAACTGGGGGGAGCTCTCTGTCACGTCCCAAACTCCGGGCCACGTGAAACACCCATAAACAATCATACAAGATACCCAACCCGAGAATATACTCTCAATTTAAACCATCCATGCATTGTATATAAACGCCAAACGGCAACAGTACACGGCACCAACGCCCGAAAATATGTTATAAGCATACATGTAAAAAGCTAACAAAAAGGAAGCTACATCTTCTACCCTCCTGCACCTCTAGATCAACCTCCGTGACCGGTACCTAAAAAAAAAGCAAATCCCATCCCGTAAGCCAAAGCTCAGCAGATTCAAAACGATACATACAGTATAAGCTAAACAAGCTCGATAAACAAAGTACAGTTTTCGACTCTCTTTCAAGCCATTAAAACAGTTTGAAAATAATTTTAGAATACGACTCACCAGAGCTAGAAAACCATTTTCACATGCAAGGAAAAACGAGGATAAAAATCATTTGTCGACTCATTAGAGTCCTGAAAACGATTTGTGTATTACGACTCCCGTAGGCCGATAATACAATTTTTAAGAAAATTGGTCTATCCATCCCAAAATGCAATACATGCAATCCATGAACACGTGCCTCTTTAGGACCTCGTTTCAGCCTTCAGATATCGCACACAAACCCACACCCACACCCATGCCTCATCAGGATCTCGTTTCAATCCGTCAGATATCGCACACATTGGCTTTCGCAGCCTACCTCAGACATCGGCTTTCGTAGCCTATCTCAGACATCGACTTTCGCAGCCTTTCTCGTTCACCCACACACGCACACGTGCAACATCAACCAGGATTTACATCTACCGAATCACAGATTCCACTAATCCATTTCATACACATATGCAACCTAAACCAGGATTTAAAGCATATAACTATGTATCAACACGACGTTCCACAAACCACGCCACATGCCTATAAAACTCTAGGTTTTAAAGCATAAATCACGTTTCACATAACGATATCATCTATGTAATTCACTTACATATTCCGTACATAAATAAACAGTTATAAATATGCACATAACCATATAAAACCACGTCACGACACCACCTGCCATGTAACCCGACATCCACACTTGGGGACAACCCACACGACCACCACTGGCCTAAACACTACCAACACGGCCATCACAGACCCACGATGCTCACCCGCGCCAACACAACCCAACATCAACCCACGCACCTAACCGTGCACCAACAAATCGCATCTACCGTGCACATCACCCACGAGGGCAACACTCAAATGCACACCCGCGGCCACGACACGACCCTCGAAGCCGTAACACCACCAACCAAACCCCCAAAGGGACCCAAAGGTTTTTGAATTGACTAATTCTCATAAATCAAACAATTGAATACCAAAGGACACCAATTGGAAACTAAAACCCAAGCACCGAACCACCACACAACCAACCAAACCCCAAAAGGAATCCACAGGTATTTAAATCAAGTAATTCTCATAAATTAATCAATCGAATACCTTAGGACACCAATCGAAAACCAAGGAACCAACCCAAAACCACCAATAAAACAGCCCAGAATTCAGTTGACTGGACCAAACCCCCAATCGACTGAAAAATCCACTGGAAACGGCCAAAACGCCCAGAAGCACTGTCCAGTCGACTGACCCTCGAGGTCCAGTCGACTGAACCTCAAGAACACCAATCCAGTCGACTGAACCTACGAGTACAGTTGACTGAACCTACCCAGAAACTGATTCTGAGCTACGGTTTCAACCTCCAAACCTTCAATCGAAGCCTCGAAACTCCCTTTTAACATCCTCAAACATACACACACCTACGCCTAACATCAAGGCCACTACAGAAACACCCGATACCCGATTTTATTCACCAGAACCAACAAAAACCCATTTTTAACCCAAAAACCAACTTTGATATAAAATCAGATCTACTGAGATTTAACCGGTAAAAACACCCACGTTTACCGATAGCACCCTTATACAATAGTAGGGTCTAGAATCATACCTTGAAGAGTTTAAACCTCGACGCTTCGAACCACGTACAAAACCAAGCTTTGCCGGAATTAAAATCTGACTGGATGGTTGCGTAGCCCTCGACGGCAAAACCACGGATCCGCTGTTGGATCGCTGGAAACCAAGCCCTGGGCCCCCGAGAACATAGAGAGAAGGCAGAGAGAAAACGGGAAACTTACTGGAGAAGTTTTGAAAAATATTTTTTTGAAAATATCTAACTCTAGATATTTATAGGCCTCCAAAATATTTTTTTTTAAAAATTTTCGAGATTCGCGCCACAACAGCTTATAGCCCGGGAACCTACCTCGCATGCATATCTAAGCCCGATCATGCATCAAAAGTAATAAAAACATGCTGCAACGAAAACACATACC
>JAULJZ010184746.1:0-21872 GCA_032270985.1 Heliamphora pulchella | reverse complement strand
ATTTGGATAGTGATAATCTTCAAAATCAGGTGGTTGTTCAACATACACTTCCTCATTTATGAACCCATTTAAGAAAGTACTTTTTACATCTACTTGAAAAAGTTTAAAGTTTCTATAGGATGCATATGCTAATAATATACGAATGGCTTCCATCCTAACTACAAGTGCATAGGTTTCTTCAAAGTCAATTCCTTCTTCTTGATTATTGTCTTGTGCAACTAATCTAGCCTTGTTTCGGACAATAATACCATTTTTATCCTTTTTATTTTTAAATACCCATTTAGTTTCAATTATTATATTATCTTTAAGTTTAGGAACTAAACTCCAAACTTCATTTCTTTTAAATTGGTTTAGTTTTTCTTGCATGGTTATTATCCAAGATTCATCTTCTAGTGCATTATTTATATTTTTAGGTTCTTCTTGTGAAAGAAAAGCAAGATGATTACAAATATTTTTAAAAGTTGATCGAGTACTTACACCTTGTGCAGGTTCACCATTGATTTGATCCATGGGGTGATCCTTCACTGTCTTCTATTTTTTTGGTAGGTCTTTATGTTCATCTTAACTTTTAGACTCATGAATCTCTATGCTTTTATCTTTGTCTTCCTTGATTTGCAGTTCTTTCATTCATTTATTTATATCTAAAACATCATCAACTAGAATCTTATAAGAAAAAGGGTTAACCTCATCAAATGTTATATGAATGGATTCTATTAATGTCATAGTTCTTTTATTGTATACTTTATAAGTTTTACTATTTGTAGCATATCCTAAAAAAATTCTCTCATCAGATTTAGATTCAAAATTTTCCAATTTATCTTTATCATTTAAAATAAAGCATTTACATCCAAATATATAAAAATAAGAAATGTTGGGCTTTCTACCATTCCATAGTTCATAAAGAGTTTTGTTTAAATGGTATCTTATAAAAACTCGGTTCATGATATAGCAAGCAGTATTTACTGCATCGGCCCAAAAATATTTAAGAATTTTGTGTTCATTTAACATTGTTCGTGCCATTTCTTGTAAAGATCGATTTTTTCTCTCAACAACCCCATTTTGTTGAGGAGTTCGAGGTGCAGAAAAATTATGAAAAATTCTATTTCGGTCACAAAATTTTTTTACATCTTTATTTTTAAACTCTTCTCCTCTATCACTACGAATGTGTAGAATAGAATAACCATTTTCATTTTGAATTTTCTTACAAAGTTTAGTCAACACATGACATACTTCATCTTTTATTGCAAGAAATAAAACCTATGTATATCGTGAAAAATCATCAACAATAACAAAACAGTGTGCTTTCCCTCCAAGACTTTGGGGTTTCATAGGACCAAACAAATCAAGATAAAGTAATTGTAGAGGCCTATTTGTAGAAATTTCTTTTTTTTAAACTCGTTTTGGCCGGCTTACCAAATTGGCAAGTATCACAAATTTTGTCTTTAATAAATTTAGTCTTAGGCAAGCCTTTGACCAAATTTTTTTTGACAAGTTTGGATAGAAGATCCATACTAGCATGACCTAACCTCCTATGTCATAACCAATTAGTTTCATATACAGCAGAAAAATATTGAACATTTTGAAAATTTAAATTTTCAAAATCGATAGTGTAAATATTTTCAAATCATTTTGCAACAAATAAAACTTTATTACTTTCTTTGTTTTCAACAACACATGTGTCATGCAAAAATTATACACTATAACGTTTATCGCATAATTGACTAATACTAAGAAAATTATGCTTAAGACCATCAACAAAAAGTACGTTAATAATCGATAGGGAAGATTTCTTACCAACCTTACCTATACTAATGATTTTACCTTTTTCGTTGTCTCCAAATGTTACATAACCTCCATCCTTAAGTGTTAAGCTTAAGAATTTTGATTTGACGCCCGTCATATATCTTGAGTATCTACTATCCAAGTATCATATTTCTTTTGAGGAAGATGAGGATCTCAAGCATATCTACAAAATAGATTAAGTGATTTTTTTTGGTACCCAAATCTTTTTGGGTCCTATAGGATTAGCATTTTTCACTCTCCAAATCATTTTTGATATATCATTATTTCTTTTTAGTGGACAATCAAATTTAATGTGTTCTTTGTTCTTGCATTGAAAACAAGTACATTTTCATAGATATTCTTGGAGTATGAGTTTGAAATTTTTTTTGATTCTTTTACAAAATAATTTTTGGATTTGAGTTTTATTTCTCCATTATAATCTATTCCTTATTTATTCAAGGATCTCCTTTGTGCTCCCAAAAGTTTTTCAAAATTTTCTTTCCCATTTGTAAATTTATAGATAATTTTTGAATAATCTTCGACTTTTCTTTTTACTTCACAAGAAACTTCATTTTTAATATTTTTACCTTTTAAGCTTGTGAGTTATTTTCTTAACATCTTATTTTTTTTTGTTAGATTAGAAATCTCATTTTTTGAAATTTTTTTTAATTTATCAAATTTAACTTTTAACATAAAATTTTCTTTTTCCAATGTTTCAATTTGTAAACTATGCTCTTTAGACATGCTTTCTTTTTCATTTTTAACATTTTCATTTAAAACTTTTAATTCCTCAATTTCTTTAGAAAAGTTTTTATTTTTATTTTTCAATTTTACATTTTTCCTTTCCAATTTCAAAAGACTTTTATGTAAGTTGAATATTTTATTTTTAGGTTCGTCATATGATGGCATTGAGTAAGAAGAACTAGATTCATTGTATGAACTAGAGTGAGAACTTACCTATTCGTCTATACTCGCCATCAATTAGAAGTTCGCTATTTCTTCATCGCTTGAACTATTGCTTGAATCGTTTGAATCTGAGTCATCTCACGTGGTTGCTTTCATGACCTTCTTTTTCTTCTTTGAGTCCTTCTTGAGTGAAGGACATTCGGGCTTGATGTGCCCAATTTTCTTGCATTTATAGCAAGTGAGTGGTTTCTTCTTAAGATCTCGTGTGCTTGAGTCTCTTTTGTCGAATTTTGTGCCTCGAAATCTTCTTGAAAGCTTTTTCTCTCACTTGAGGAATTTGCTGAATCTTCTTGTGATAAAAGCCATGTCATCGTCATTGATTTCTTCATTTTCTTCATCACTGGAACTTTTTTTTGAGGCTTTGAGGGCAATAGATTTCTTGGCCTTGTTTTGCTCGTTGACTCTTTCATTTATCTTGAGCTCGTATGTCAACAGTGAGCCAATTAGTTCATCCAAGATCATAACCCTTTGATTTCTTGCCTCAGATATGGCTGTAGCCTTTGCTTCCCAAATGGGTGGCAAGACTTTGAGTATTTTCCTTAACAACTCATAAGATTAGTAAGTTTTTTCAAGTGCATTGAGAGAATTAATAATGTGAGTAAAGCGTATGTACATGCTAGATATGGTTTTATCCTCATTCATCTTAAAGCTTTCTTATTCACTAATTAATCCGTCAATCCTATAATCTTTAACATCTTGTGTGCCTTCATAAGTGATTTTTAATTTTTTCTGGATTTTTTTTGCACTTTTACATGTTATGATGCGATTATATTCGTTAGCATATAAAGCACAATACAATAGATTCATAGCACTAGAATTAATTTGAAGTTACTTCATATCATTTTCATTCATTTTTTCTTCTAGTTTAGGAACTTCTTTACCTTTTACAGTTTTGATGAGAGTGAAGTTATCTTGCACGATTACTCTCCAAGCCCTCCAATCCATGGTTTGAATGAAAATTCCCATTCTTTGCTTCCAAAAGGTGTAGTTAACACCACAAAAAATTGGAGGCCTTGTGGAGGACTGACCCCTTCCAAAAGGGGATACACAAATACCTGCCATAGATCTTTTCTACAAAAATTTGTTAAGAATAATGTGTTAGGTTTTGATATCAATTGATAGTATGTGTGTGATCCCAAGAGGAGGGGTGAATTAGATATTTAAAAAATCTTAGTTTAAATATTCAAGTATAGATATACAATTTTTTAATTCTCAAGTATATATTCGAATATATCCACTTATTTGAAGATTAAAACAAGAGCATAAGGGCTCTATTTATAGGCCTGAAAATCAAACTATCCGTTGGGCTAAATAGGGTAATGTCAAACTAGCCGTTCTCAGCCAAAATTCAAAAATAAGTCTGTTCAGTCGACTGGGAAAAAATGTTCGATCGACTGGACTTGACTTCAATCGACTGGACTTCAAGGGTCAGTCAATTGAACTATTTTAGATCTGAAATACATTTTTGGCAGTTCATTCAGTCGACTGGATAGAAGGCATCAGTCGACTGGATAGTTAAAAATCCAGATTTTTGTTTTTCCAAAAAGGTTTTGATCTTTTTATGTTTTGAAAAAATATTTTTAAGATTTTTAGGAATCCTATGAGCTTCAAATAAAATATTCAATGAGTTTAGTGAATGTACATAGATCCTAAAAATAAAATTTACAACCTCTTCTTCAATCCTTCACTTTTTCATTTCTTGTATTGTTCCAAATGCTTGTCGCCAAAGAATTTAAAATATGCGTCATAGCTTCTATTTTGCATCTTTGATTGTGCTAATCATTTCTTTCCTGTAAATATACTCAATTTGCACAATTAGATACATTGATTTGTTATTATCAAAACGGTTATTGAAGCCTAATTAGGCCAACAAAATTTACTCAATTGTTCTCGATCTTTTAGAATGTAGCATTTGCTTTCAAAAGTTCTAAAATTTTAATATTTGGCCTCCTACCTTTCCATAATTCATAAGCAGTTTTTTTGGCACCATGCCGTAAATACACGCGATTGATGATATAACATGCGGTATTTACGCCGTCAGTCTAAAATTTGAGAGAAAGGTTTTTATCATGAAGCATCACTCGAGCCATCTCTTGTACTGTTATATTTTTTCGTTCCACTACACTGTTCTGTTGTGGTGTTTTGGGTGCAGAAAACTTGTGCTGAATTCCCTGTTCGTCACAAAAGTTTGAGAATTCTGAATTCTCAAATTCCTTATCTGATCTTATCTTAGAGATATGCTGATTGTTCAATTCCTGTTCATTGTTCAATCTAAGACATAGAGACTTGAATACCGCAAAAGCATCAGATTTGTCTTGCAAAAAATTTACCCAGGTAAACCTAAAAAAGTCATCAACAACCAGAAAGATATATTTCTTGGCACCTATACTCTCTGTTCTAGTAAGACCCATAAGATCCATATGGAAAAGTTGCAGAGGATATTGGGTAATAAGCTGATTTATTTTCTTGTGAGAAATTTTAATTTGTTTACCTAGTTGACAAGGCCCACACATAACTTTAGTTTTGCTATTCAGTTTTGGAATACCATTGACTATTTCAGAATTTGCAAGTCTTAAAAGATCCTTATAATTGATATGACCCAAACAATGATGCCACAAATCAGTTTCATCAATTTTAGCAGAATGACATGTTTGATTGGTTTTAGGCAAAATTCCATAACAGTTATCGGAAGTTCGAATACCGTGGATAACGATTTTTTTCTTTTTATCCAAAATAAGACATTTAGTTTTGGTAAAATGAATTTCATGGTGTGTTTCGCACATCTGACTAATGCTAAGTAAGTTTACTTTCAAACCGTCAATAAGAAGAACATTATCTAATTTGGGAAGCCCTGGAGAGACAATGGATCCTCTTCCAATGATCCTGGATGAGTTTCCATCCCCAAAGGTGACAAGACCACCATCATATGGATCAATTTTTGAGAATAAGAACTTATCTCTTGACATATGTCGGGAACACCCACTGTCCAAATACCACATGAAAGAGTTTTGAGCTTTTAAAGCCGTGTGAACCACATTGCATGTCAAGTAGGATTTTCGGACCCAGACAGCACATGTTTTAGGAAAAGATTTAATTTGAGTGCTGGGTTTTAAGCCAAAAGAAAGTCTCTGCCAATTATCAGCTCGAGCAGTCATGTTGGCCGCTCGAGTGCGCGATTGCTAGTAAATTTTTCCATATCTCTGCCAATTGGCCGCTCGAGCGCTCATAGAGCCCGCTCGAGCGCTCACTTGGTTGAAGGTTTTGTTTTATAACTTTCTGATTTGCTCATGCAATTTTTTTGATTTTCTTTCATGCTGATATGTAGACAAAGATTTTATTTTTCTGCAGAAAGGTCTAATATTCCAAGAATACCACAAAAGTGACACGTTGGTACAAATTTTTGAAAAGCAGTTGTTTTTGGTAAACGTTTTTTACCAGATTTTCCTGACAATTCAGTTATGATTAGTTTAGGTTTTTTCAAAATCATATCCTTACCTGTAGTCATACTAACAGCTTTTACAAAGTTGATTTTACTTGTGGTTTTAGATTCAAGTGTACTTGCCACATATCCTAGACCAGTTCGATCTGTCGCTACTTTTTGCACACTCAAGATTTCATCCAAGCTCAGAGACCCTGCATTCAACTTCTTTAAAGTGGTATTAGTAGTTGTCAATTTAGTTTTCAATAATTGAACTCTATCTTGACTAGCTTCAAATAAGGATTTGAACTTCACAGCATCTTGTAATTCTAACTCGAGTTTAGACACATTTTGTTTAAGAGCATCATAGGATTCAATGAGTTCATTTATCTGTTTGTCAGAACTAACCAGATTCTCAGTCATTTTGGTTTTAAAGAGTTTTAACTGTGAAATCAAATTCTGAGATCAGTTAGTTCAGACTTCAGGCTAATATTTTCTTTTTCCATCGTTTTAACCTCCAGTGTCAGCTTAGTGATAACTTTTGTCATTTTGTAGCTTTCTCTATGAAGTTTATCTTAAGCCCACTGAAGAGCTTTTTTATTTCCCTCATCCGATTCAGAATCTGAACCAGAATCACTGTGAGAAGCACAAGAATCATGATAAGATAATTCAGAGTTACCTGATCCTGTGGAAGCAGCAAAGGCAATGAACTTACCCTCATCATTCTCTGATTCTGACTCGTTTTCACCATTAGATGATTCAATCTCATCATCCCATGTCACAGTAAACACTTTTTCTTTCTTTTTCTATTTATTTGGACAGTTTTGTGTAATATGTCCATACCCTTGACATTCAAAACATTGTATACCCTGGTTCTAAACTTTAGCTTTTTCTTTTTAAATTTCACCACATTCTTACTTTTGTCACCAAACTGACCAGATTTTGACTTGAGGTTAAGTTTTGTATTTAAAATAAATTTTTTTAATTTTTTAACAATAAAAGCCATAACCTCTGTATCAATATTAGTTTCATCGTCAGAAGAATCTAACTCTACATTTGAAGTTTTTAAAGCAACGCTTTTTGATTTTTTTGGTTGACGTAGATTAGATTCAAAAGTCTGAAGATTTTCAACCAATTGTTCCACTATAAGAGAATCAATATCTTTACTTTCTTCAATAGTAGTAACTTTTGGTTGAAAACTTTTAGGTAGTGACCGTAAGATTTTCCTAATAATGTGAGATTTAGAAATTTTTTCACCAAGAATAAAATTACAATTTACAATGTCACTCAACTTAGTATAAAATTCATCAAAGGTCTCATGATCTTTCATACGAAGAGTTTCAAAACTTGTGGTTAGTCTTTGAAGTTTAGAATTTTGACAGTTGATGTGCCTTCGTGTGTGATTTTAAGGATATCTCATGCTTCTTTAGTGATTTCACACGAATAGATACGTCTAAATTCTTCAGGTGTGACACCACTAAAAATAGCATTGATAACCTTGCTATTCTAGTCTGCTTCATCTAAATCTATTTTCTCCCATTATTCAATGAGTTTTAAAATAGTATCAGTACCAGATTTAACAGTAAGTGGGATATAGCCAATAACAACAGACATCCACACCATCTCGTCAATAGATTTGAGAAACGCTCTCATACGAGCTTTTCAGTAGGGATAGTTTCCTCCATCTAGTAACGAGGGTCGAATTGTTGAGTTTCCTTCTCTTGAAAATTCCATGTATGTGATTGATTAGGATCGATAACTTTTTTGAACAAAAAAAACCTGCTTTGATACCAATTGAAAAATATGATTTTTTCTTTAATTTTGAAAAAATAATATTTTATAGTTATTAATCATCAATCACATCCATACAAATCATTCAAGAAAAAGAACCCACAACAAACAGATTTTTAACGCAGAAAATCCAAAAGGTAAAAAACCACGGGATTACCAAGTTCAGGAAACAAGCACTAACAATGAGTAGAAACAAAAACAATTTTACAGACTTTGTTGATTGACTCCTCAATCTTTTAGTCCTAAGTTTGTTAGCCGAATTCTCGTTAACTGTTCTCCTCTTACTTCCCACTGCAACGATTCTTCGTAGCAGCCTTCTCCGACAGAATCTTTCGTTGGAACTTAGAACGCCGTCTAAGATTTATTGTCGAATAATCTTCGATGCTTTTGATGCACAGAATGACTCTTGAATGATCTTGATGCTCAGTTGAATATTGTCTCAAGAGTTCTTATTCGTGCACCACCCATGATCTATTTATATAGATCACCCAACCCAGGCAGGCAAAGTTTAAGAAACACTTAAAACGCCTGGGCACCGCTTGAGCGGACTGTTGGGCGCTCGAGCGGTCATGTGGCCGAGACTCACACCAAACTCATGCTTTAACAACTTGTACCTTGTGCTTATCTATGAGTACCACAGACTTGGTCTTCTGATTTGATTCCTATTTAGATAATGTAACACCTCAACCTTTCACATAGCAACGATATTGTCCGCTTTGGGTAAAAGCTCTCATGGTTTTGTTCTTCCAAGGGGGTTATTCATCCTTGCATTGCTCCCGTCCAAGCACGCTTGACTGCGGAGTTCTGCTTGGATCTCTACCACCTAGGAAAAGGCCTCGTTGAATATAAGGATCCAAGATTTTTCTTTTATAGCCTAGAAACTCCCTCTCCCTTTTTGATGTGGGATACCAGGATATCACAATCCACCCCCTTTAGGGCTGTACGTCCCCGTGTAGCAGCCTGCCAGTCCTTATCGACCCACCCACTCAGTAGTCCGCCCACGTGTCACGCGAGACGGCAAGGGCCCACACTCGGATGTGAGGAGAGTCGGCTATGATACCATCTGTAACACCCCAACCTTTCACATAGCAACAATATTGCCCATTTTGGACAAAAGCCCTCATGATTTTGTTCTTCCCAGGGGGTCACCCATCTTTGCATTGCTCCCGCCCAAGCACGCTTAACTGCGGAGTTTTGCTAGGATCTCTACCACTTGAAAAAAGGTCTCGTTGAATATAAGAGTCCAAGATATTTGTTTTATAACCCTGAAACTCTTTCTCCCTTTTCGATGTGGGATGCCAAGATATCACAGATAACCCACAAAATAAGAAACCTAAATCTCTTTAGGATTCTATCTAATCAAATCTCAAAAAGCTATCCAAACCAAATCAATTGTTTCCTAAACTTACACAATAGCCTAGACACATAAAACTTCCTCAAACATAGGAATTTCGAATCACCCTGGAATTGCCATATACAAAATGAAAAAAATAGAAATTAATTTATATTAATTTCTTTACACTTGTATTAATTGTAAGACTTGAGTGATGGATGTATCTTTCGGGAACATGCGTATGAAGCTAAATCTATTCAGTGCCTATCAACAGCCTCTGAAAGAGGAAAACTGGTTTGTAGTCGATGTGATTGAGGTGATAATTGCTACACCACCTCCCCACATTTTATATAAGGAACCTATAGGAGTGAGTGTAACTCATCTTAGCCTAGACATCGATAAATCCATAGAGGCGAGGAATGCATTGCTTAATCTAACGCCTGTCATGGACGTCCCTTCTTGGAAACTTGGATTTGAGTCGACTCGCATTCTGTCTCGTGCCCTACCCCTTCTGGATTTTGATCCACCATTAAGACTTGAGTGGTAGCCACTACCAGCTACACTTAAGTACACATTATTAGGATTAGATGACACTCTCCGAGAAACGGGTTAAGGTTGAGCTTCGCGATATCTGGTTGAAGGCGTTAAATGTAACTCTTCTTGGGAGGAAACCCAGGTGTTGTGATTTTTTTGTAGTTAAACCTATATCTTAAGGTGTAAATGAAACCCTAATTGAGTAACTATAGTTTTGTATTCATCTTGGATTTTTAATATCGAACGATGATTGTATAACTCAATGGCATGAATTAATTTTCGTCTTATTATTCCAAATATGCATGTGTGTATTTGATTTATGTGATTTTAAATACATGGATTATACAATAATTTTCTTTATACAAAAAATTGAGAGTTGACATAATCTATGCCTAGGAAGACGATTCATACTTAATAGACGATTCATGCTAACGAAAATAGATCATACCTGATCTTGATTATGTGATTTCTCTTGAAGATATCGTGAGAGCTTGTATCCATTAATGAATCGTTATCGTTTGATTATTGAACATCTAAATTGGTGCAATAACTTGGTTATGAAATTAGGATGGATTCAAAACCTTAGGAACTCCTCAACCTTGATTTCAACTTCTCCGTATTTTAGTTTGCGTAGTTTAAAATCTTCGCAATCAACAACTTATTTCACGAATTGAATCGAGAATTAATTTTTAAAATAACCCAACTTAGCCTTTTGATCCTTGAGGTACAACAGTTGATATAAATTACTATTCTGCTCGAGTTGGGATTTTATAATAGTTATTACTTGTTTTTGGACATAAAAATCTAGCATCACTTACTAGACTCCTTTTTCCAAGATATCTTTGGTGATGATGGCCCACTCTCAATTCAAACAAGCAAAGCATTTGCTTCCTCGTATCAACTGCTTGTAATAAAGTGTGAGACAAACACCTCATTCAGTACCTTTCAAACTTTGATAGTTTCTTGGTCGAGCTTATTGAGCCATCTAAGCTCGTCTCTCCTAAATTGGATGGGAAGTTTCTCCAGATTAAGGCAAGTTCCCATCCCAAGACGACATAATGTTCATGGAATACCTTCGTGCTTTGGGAGTTTCCATAATAGATGATGAACTCAGACAGCAATAATTTATGGACTGTGTTTAGAGGACACCGGTTGCTCTAAGGCCTTTTCATTAGGGGTGTAGTCGGTTCGTTTTCTATCAGTTTTTAGTAAATTTGTTACCCAACTTGAAAGTATTGGTTTCCACTTCTATCAAACCGAAACAGACCGTTCAGTAAACAAAATCGAACTTGGCAGTTTGCATTCAGTGTGGTCAATTTCGGTTATATTTTAAATGGGTTTGAACTCTTGAAGATGAGCTCGTGAATAGAAGTGGAAACCCTCAAATCGGGGTTCTTTTTTATTGAGTGCAATATACATATATAAAACACTCAACTGTCCAAATAAAGAAGTCAAGAGGCTCTTTGTTCATCTCCCAAATCAATACAAATAAACAAAGAACAAGCATGTCATATGCGCAGGGAATATTTTTCAAAATGAGTTTGAGAAGTCTTTCTAACTTACTGAAAACATTACCGTGGAGTGAATCCTAACAACAAGATGAAAATACCAAAAAGACTCATAACTGAACTACTAAACAAAGGTCCATCAAGAAAGATAAGAAAAAAAAAAAAGGTAAAAAATGCAACACCTTAATCAAAGGAGAAAAACATTGCAGATTAATGAAAAAGAGAAAGCAAAGCCAAAAAAAAAAAAAATCCTAAGAGAAAAAGGCTGCCAAAAAACGAGGAGATAGTAATTTTAAATTCTTATTATTTAGAGGGGAGAATTAAGTGAAATGTATACATAAAAGGGTTGAGGAGAGACATACTATCCATCCACGTGAAGGATTCTTCCGAATGATGGTGTAAATTTCTTAACAAAACATCAGGAATTTTATGGCATTTCCTGATGGCTAGGTCCACTCCAAAGTGAAAAAAGTAAATGAGAACAACATCGATTTAGAATAAGCCCTTGCTGGGGAAAAATAAATTTAAAATAGTACAAAATTGCAAACATAACAAAATATTGAAGTTCAATTCTTGTCAGCAAAATAACATGTGGCCGTTGACTTCCCTGCATCCACATGGTCAATGTGCAAGCATCAGACAAGAAGAAGAAGAAGTTACAAGCGAATAGAACAAATAAAAGGTTTAATCAGGTCATAAGAAATGTAATTAAATGGTCAAAGAGGATGAGTTAGCAATGATTTCATTATTTTAAAAAAATTCCAATGCATCCGCTAACTATTTTTCTTCTTGACATCAAAGGAACACCCATGGTTAGTTTTCCGATATTGAACTTGAAAGCGGTTGAAAATACAGGAAGAAACCACTTTATAGAACCCCAAAATGTGTTGTTTACAATCGAGATTTAAATGTTGACATCAAAAGACCTAACAATGAAACGAATGTTGTGGGGACAATTTTTAAGGGAGTATAGATGGGAGCGCATGCTCAGGAGCATCGGGCAGTCCAATAATGGTGACATTCCATTTAAATATGTTGCTCTTGTCAACCAAATGAAACTGGCTAGAACCCATCAACCGATTCCTGCAAAGTTCTGCAAGTCAAGAAACAATTATTCAGGAATGGGCTCCATAACACACTTCGCATATGAACATGTTTACATAAATATAGATATGAATGAGCCTTTGTGAATACTTTGATTACGAGAAAAAAAGTAAAATTTTGGTTATTACCTTTGAGTTGTTTCTAAAGGAATAGGCTTTCTTGTGTAGCCATAGGAGGGGTGGGGGGAGAGAGAGTTGAAAACTATGCAGTTTTGGAGGAGAGAAAAAAATTAGATACCACTGCCATGCTGTGGTTATATAAACATTTATGTATTTAAAGATACAGAAGAATTTTCCGAATATGGCAGCTTAATGAACTTCCAGTTTGTGTTGTGTTCGAGAACCAAAGTTGTACAACAGGACAGAAGGATTTTTATGAACAAAGAGGAGGTTTTTGCCAGCACAAGAAAGATGATCACATCGTGACAGTCAATGTGGGCCGGAAAAAGTCCTAGTTGAGCAGAAAAGCATAACCAGAAAGAAAATGATGTGAAGAATGTGACATCTCTGGCAGGAAACCAAAATGGTCTGGGTGTGGGTTTGGAATTACCAAATCATTTCATCCAACTACATTTCGAAGAATCCCCATAAATTATTGATAAAGTACCATAGAAATCACAAACCTATGTAGAAAATAAATCCATAATAACCTCCACTGAACCCAATCTCTTTTATCAAGTCTGATGCAACTTCCTAAATCAACTACACCTATCAAATCATTTTGAGATTAGAGCAAATGTCACAAAAAACACAATCAAATTCAAAACCCATGTAGGGTAAACAATCACCATTTACATTTTTTATGATAACCCATCATTTTGAAGCACTTCTTTTTAAATTTTTGGAATTAAGTGCAAAGAGCAGAGGCATAAAGAAGCCACAAATCAACAGTGACACATTGGACCTTAATATATGTCGCATATAATCAAATTTCAATTCCAAGTTAAATTAATGCATAAACAAAATAAATTAAAGATTACTAACAGAAGATATGAAAATAGTACGAAGATAAACCATGCATGAGAAGAAAAATAGAAAATATATATACTGCAGCATTTTTATATTCAGTACTTCAAAACCACGATGGAGGGCCAAAATAAAAAGAAAGCTAAACAAGATCATCACTTTATCAACTGTTTTGAGAAACCAAGAGAACTTACATTGGAAAATGAGAGAGAGAGAGAGAGAGAGAGAGAGAGAGAGAGAGAGAGAGAGAAAGAGAGAGAGAGAAAGAGAGAGAGAGCTACTTAGGGGCACCCAAAGGAGCAGTAATGTAAGGGAGCTCCATTTTAATGTAGGCGAATGGGTCTATGGTGAAACAGAGATTAAACAGTAAAGTAATGTGGAACAAACACAAGACAGTGGACCCCAACACTGCCAAGAAAACATAAACCAAGAGAAAATAATGTCCAAAACATGATATACTACCTCTGCAAACATCAAGACCTATACTACAACAATACAGGAGTCACATAAACAAATCTTAACTGTATTCAACTTCAAACAACTACAAGACAAAGAACAAAAGGGCACAGATCCTTTTCCACAAACAAGACAAACAATGGAAAGATCAACACCAGGTGGGGAAGAACTTGGTTGAGTATTATCTGGTGGTGAGAAGACCATTGAAGAGATGGCAGAGTTAGACGGAGGAATGGTGTCAGCCTGATTGCGATGACTGTAAACCTGCAGGTCTGGACGACGTAAATGTTCGATCTCAATATTTGATAATAAGGGTGGACTAAAGGAACTATGACTACAAGCAGAAAGAGGTAGATCACAAACTAGATCATCAGCTGCAAGTCTCTCAAAATAATAAGGCCTAAGGGGTAGACTCAAATAAGGTAACATCACGGCACACAAAAAACTTATGAAGGGCAGGAATATAGCACTGATAACCTTTCTGAGCACGAGAGTAGCTCAAGAAAATGCATTTAAGAAATCGAGGATCAAACTTGTCAATACCTAGAGTAAGTTGATGGACAAAACAAACATAGTCGAAGATACGAGGGGATAAAGCAAACAAAGGATCATGCAGAAAAAGTGTAGAGTGAAAAGTGTCCTTTTAGAACCGAGGAAGGCATATGATTAATCAAGTAACAAACGGTAAGAAAAACATCACTCCAAAAAGATTTGGGAACATTCATTTGAATCAACAAGGTCCGAGTAACTCCAATTAAATGCTGATTCCTGCGCTTGGCTACTCCATTTTGTTGTGGAGTGTAAGCGCAAGATGATTGATGGAGGATTTCAGATTTGGTCATAAAAGAACTAAAGAAATGAGAGAAATATTCTCTCGCATTATCACTGCACAAAATGCGAACAGAGGTATTAAATTGAGTGTGAATTTCAGCACAAAAAGCATAAAAAATAGAGAGCAACTCAGAACAATCTTTCATTAAATAAAGCCAGGTAATTCTGAAATAATCATCCACAAATGATGCAACTCTCATTTATTGACTTAGGAAGTGACGCGACACGGACCCCAAACATCTTATTGAGCTAACATTAAGGACACAACTCTCGTTTATTGACTCAGGAAGCAAAAGGAACACGATGATGCTTTTCCAACTAACATGACTCACAATCTAAAACTAAAATGGAACTGAAACTAGGAATTAAAATCTTTAAATTTTCTAAGGACGGGTGACCAAGGTGGCAATGTATCTGAAGAGGAGAAGCAATAGCATGACATGCACGAGAAGAAACTTCAGATGATGTGTTATTGTTCAAATAATAGAAACCACCTGACTCATGTCTTTCGCCAATTGTCTTCCGCGTCACCAAATCTTAAATGATAACAGAATCAGGAAAAAAAAAAAAGAACAGTTTAGATTTTTGGTCCATTGACTCACGAACATGAAATTAAAAGGGAAAAAAGGTATCTGTAAGACATAAGGTAAAGAAATGGATGACGTAGGTTGAATTGTCCTTATGACTTCAACAGAAATGGTAGAACCATCTGCTAAAGTAACACGAGGTAAACATGATGAATGCTTAAGATGACAAAATTTTTGAGAGATACTGGACATATGGTTAGTGGCACCGGAGTCGATAACGCATGGTCGAGAAGTAGAAGAAGATGAAAGACAAGCAGTTGAAGTACCTTTCTGTGCTAGAGATGCAATTAAAAGGGATGCTTGCATAGACGTCTGATGCTAAAGGAACTCAGCATACTCTTCCTCAGAGACAATAATATGCTTCTCCTCAACATGAGAGGGTGAAGAAAGGTCACCATCAGATGTTACTGCATTGGCAAACTAAAATGGTATACCAATAAGATCCCAACATGTCTCTCGTGCATGATTATCCAAACCACAATTAGAGTAATGACGAGGTGGACCTCGACCACAACTACCTCTACCGCCATGACTAATGCGAGAGCCACCACCACCTCCTCTAAAACCACGGTTGCCATTAGATTATTCACTTTTTCTATGTAGAGTCTGCTGAGTGACTAAGGCTAAGCGGTCAACAATAGAACCACCAGAAGTCTAAGAACCATCATGGGTGTCAAGAATAATGAGAAGCCGTACCAAACTGGTAGGTGAGCAATCTTATTTATATTAAACACAAAGAAACACCATTACATCCATATACCCACACACACATAATTATAATTATAATAAGCTACCACTAATAATAATAATAATAAGAATAAATAAGTTACTACTAACACTTCCCCTCAAGCTGGAGCATATATATCAACCATGGCCAGCTTGTTACACAAATACGAGACACGTGGACCCGATAATACTTTGGTACAAATATCTATCACATGTTCACAAGTAGGAATAGACCCAAATGTAATAACTCCTTTCTGATATTCGGCACGAACAAAATGACAGTCAACCTCAATATGTTTTGTCCTCTAATGAAAGACTGGGTTTGTAGCAATATGAATAGCAGATGTATTATCAACCAAAAGTTTGGCAAAACCACTAAGAGGAAAGTGTAATTCTATCAAAAAACTGCTGAAGCCACATAATCTCTGCAGTTGCTAATGCCATAGCTCGGTACTCCGCCTCAGCACTAGATCGGGAGACAACATTCTGCTTCTTACTTTTCCAGGAAACCAAGTTGCCACCAATAAAAACAGAATAACTAGATGTGGATCTCCTGTCAAATGTGCATCCAGCCCAATTAGCATCCGAGTATCCTTCCATTCTCATATGTCCATGATCAGAAAACTGGATGCCCTTACCCAGATTTTTATGCAGGTACCAAAGAATACGTAACACCGCTTGCCAATGGAGAACACGGGATCAGACAAAAACTGACTTACTACACTCGCTGGATAAGCAATGTCTGGATGAGTCATTGTAGTAAGATAATTAAGTTAGCCCACTGTCCGTCGATATTGCTCAAGGTTGGGAAGAATCACTTCTTCTTTCGGCTCGAGCTTAATAGTAGAATTCATAGAGGAGTCTACTCCTTTAACATTCATATACCCTGCTCGCGCTAGAATGTCAAGAACATATTTCTTCTGAGAAATGAACACCCCTTCTGTATTCTTAGTTACTTCAATGTCAAGAAAATATTATAGTTCACCAAGATCTTTCATCTGAAACTTGGTGCTTAGAAATGATTTAAGTGCAACAATCTCTCCACTGTCATTACCAGTAATAACAATGTTATTTACATATATTACGAGTAATATGCAACCAGCTGAGGTATGGCGAAAGAATACCATGTGATCCTTTGCAGACTGCTGAAGGCCAAACTCCTGTACAACTGAGCTAAAACAGCCAAATCGAGCTTTGGGAGACTGTTTCAGACCAAACAATGAGCACCGCAAACGATAGACCTGATGAGGGGACCCTCCATGAGCAATAAAACTGGGCGGCTGCTCCATATAAACCTCTTCTTCCAAATCACCATAAAGAAATGTATTTTTTTACATCGAGTTGATACAAATGCCACTGATGTGATGTAGCCAAAGATAAGAACAATCAAACTGAGGCCATCTTGGCAACGGGGGAGAAGGTATCAAAGTAGTCAAGTCCATATGTCTGAGCATAGCTCTTGGCCACTAAACGGGCTTAAACGGGCTTTCAACCGCTTAAGAGTGCCATCAGAATGAAGTTTGATAGTATATACCCACTTACAACCAATAGCTGTCGTCCCACGTATGATTAGTCTCAATGGAATTCATCTCCTCAAACATAGCATTGCGCCAACCTGGATGAGAAAGAGCATCTACAACAGAGTAAAGCAAAGTATGCTAATCAAGTTTAGTAATGCCCTGCTGGACAGTGGCGGGCAAACCACGATAAGATGTAATATAAATGGGGTGATCTTGACAACTACGATAAAACTTTTATAAAGTAATAGAAAGATCACTTACCTGATCAGGGGCTGGATCCAACTGAGAAGATATTGACTCAATTAGAGGGGAGATGGTGGGGCTTGGTGAAGACGATGATTATGAGGATGATGATATCACAGGTGAAGACGGGGCAGCAGGAGAAGGCTCCTCGGTAATATCAACCGGAGGACTGGCGGCAAGAGAAGGTGCCACTGGTAAATTAGTGGAGGAAGGATACATCAGAAACCGCTCTAAACCTTCATCAACAGTGGAGGAAAGTGTAGTAGCTGGGCCATAGAATGAATCAGATTCAACAAAAATCACGTCTCGGGAAATTATAAATCGTCGCAACTCCAGACTGTAACAACAATATCCTTTATGTGTCTTAGGATATCTCATGAAAGCACACTTTAGTACGCGAGCATTTAGTTTGGTCACATGCTGCCGAGTATCTCTTACATAGCAAATACACCCAAAAATCTTGAGTAGCAATGACGTTGTTTTGGTGGCTGAGAGAGGCTAGGGTTTCATGGTGGCTCTGATACTATGTTAGAAGAAGTAAAATAATAAGAAGCCGTACAAAATCGGTAGGCGAGCACTCTTATTTATATTAAAAATAAAGAAACACCATTATATTCATACATCTACACACACATGATTATAACTATAATACGCTACCACTAATAATAACAATAACAAGAATGATAAGCTACCACTAACAATGGGTACGCTTGTGGTATGGTAGTAAATTTATTTATTTATTTATAGTTTTTAGCATTGCATTACATATATGCTAATTACAAAATTTTTTTTAGTTTATGAGAGAAAAAATAAACGTTACACCATATTAGCATTGTCGTCCTAACTTCCAAGGTTATGTCTTTGGCAATTGCTAGTTAGGACTGCAAATGGCGATATATGTTGGGTTAGACGACAATTTTTATGGCAGTTGTATTGGTTGAAAGTTATTTTCGGTAGTCGCAAACCTTAAGAGAAAGTATCAGAAGACGTATTTTCTTACACAAATTTAAAATTTTAACATTTTAATTAAATTAAAAAATCTAAATCATGTTTTTTAATACTCAAATTTATCTTTATATCAAAAGAGATAACTTATTATGTACTTTAGTACTCTTTTAATTTTTAAAATCTCCATACAAGTCATAATATATTTATTCACGTACCCAAAACATATCGCTGCCATCCCCAAAGCGCACCTAAAACGTACTGGTGTCGTACCCAATAATTGAAAAAGTATTTGCTACTTTCTCGGAGTACTCGGTACGTACTGATGTCATATCGGTACTTGTTACTTTCTCGGAGTACTCGGTACGTACTGATGTCATATCGGTACTATACCTGTACCTGGTGCATACTTGGTGCGTGTACGGCACCATTTTCGAAGTACCCATGGTTAATAGTGTAAAGTCATCATCTCATGCCATATGAGCCTGACCAACCCATCTGCAGGGTAAGATTCTTGATGGGACCAACCCGTCACGAGCCTCAAAGAGAGGTACATCAACCGGCCCTTGTAAAAGGAGACCAAGCCCAATGCACTAAGGTATGAAGTACAAGGAACAAGAGGTGCTCTTTCTAGCAAGGGCCCATCCCATAATAGGAAGTCAAATGTCCAAGAAACCTGAGAGGGGCCTTGAAGTTAGACAGATAATGAAGGAATTCACAACAGTTCATTCGAGCTCAAGCGACGAGGGGAGTAGTTACACCCTCACAAAGGCATGCACCGGTAGGGTCCGCCGAACAGACACGAAGGAGCTTGGTCAACGACCCATATGAGCACAGATTCGAGGGAGTGGATTTTAGAGAAGCGAGGACACCTAACGAGGCTGTGCTACCAAGAAAGATTGGTAACTTCGGCGTTTGCCGAGCACGTGGAGATGACCGAATCCCCCAGGAGCTTCATGTTGCCGAAGTTAAATTAGTACGACGGACGTTTGGACCCTCACTCGCACATAAGTCACTATAGACAGATGATGACTTTATGGAGTGGCAACGATGCTCTGATGTGTAAGGTGTGTCCCTCAAGTCTCGGAGAAACTGAACTATGGTGGTTTGATTGGCTTCCCCCAAAATCATTGGCAAGTTGGCACGATCTTTCTTAGGGATTTATAGCACGTTTTGTCACAAACACCAAGATACCCAAAGAAATTGATGCACTATTGGCGTTGAGAAGGGGAAAGAAACAGTCTCTACGAGAATACACACAAAGGTATTGTGAAATGTACAATGACATCGAGCATTGCAATGAGGAATTAGTTGTTGCCTCATTCAACCACGATCTCGTCCCAAGAAGCAAGCTACGAGCTTCCTAACCAAGAAGCTGCCAAAATATGTCTCGGCTCTCATGACCAAGTTGGAACAGTATGTCAGGGTTGAAAAGGACTTCAGTCATGGGGAAGGTGGAGAGGCAAGCTTGAGCCCGGCAAAGTCGAGCAAGAAGGCAAGGAGGGACGGGTCTGGTGGCTTGATCAGGTTGGGGATCGAGGCCTTGAATCCCAGGAAAGCGGTTAACACGATCTTCAAAGAGCCGATTTATAAAATCCTACCCGGATCAGGGACAAACCATATTTTGCTTGGTCCTTTAGGATGCCCGAAGAAGCTGTTAAAGCGGTTATAAAGAAATGGATTAAGTGGAAATGCTCGTATCACAAAGAGAGGGCACAAGATAAGAATGCAAAGCGCTCAAGCGGTACCTACAAGACTTGGTTAAGCAGGGGCACCTTGGGGAATTTGTGGACGTGGATGTCACCAAAGAAAGGCCAGCCGAAGCTCTTTAGGCCGAACAAGCACCCTGAGCAGCCCATCGAGGTGTCGTCAACATGATCCGCGCCCTAGTGGACCTGGGCCAAAAGAATGCGATTCAAGAACAGATGCAGAAGCTGCATCACATAAAGGCGGTCATGAAGGTGGAGTCTAGGAATAAAAGACGCAGATTTGCTTCATCGAGGACTAGGAGGATCCAGAGAGGGTGCAGCACCCTTATAACAATGCGCTGGTGATATCCTTGGATCTCCTAGGATTCAATGTCAGAAGGATGGTGGTCGACCAAGGGAGCTCAGTTGAAATCTTGTATTATGATCTTTTCAAGAAACTTAGCCTGAGTGAGAAGGACGTGACCTTGGCTCCCGCCCTGCTCATCGGGTTCAATTATTAGCCAATATGGCCTCTGGGATGGGTCGCTATGCCGATCAAGTCTGGAACGGTGGAAATTCTGACCAACTTCTTAGTAGTGGATGTGCCATCGGCATACAATGCCATTGTGGGCCAAACGTGGTTGCATGAATTGAAAGCAGTCTCCTCAACTTATCATAAGATGTTGAAGTATCCGCCCAACAACGGAGTAGAATTGATACATGGAGACCGGGTTCCCTCTAAACAGTGCTTTGTTGCGGCCCTCAAGGCCGAGCTCCCCACTGAACACGTTCGGGTAATTGAGGTTTCGAATCAGCCAGTCCTTGAGGATGTCGGAGGAGAAGTTAAGGACGAGGCCGTCGAAGACCTGGAATCCTTCCCAATCGACCCCAAAAACCCAAACAAGTTTTTCTTGCTCAACTCCACCATCTCTGTGCACAAAAAGGAGAAATTGCTCCTGCTCCTGCTCCTGCAAAGCAACATCAAAGTGTTCGCCTGGATCCCATACGACATGCCAGGCATTGATCCTACCTTCATATGCCCTGCCCTGAAAGTTAATCCAGCCTACACACCGATGAAGCAATGCAGCATACATTTGGTTCCTCACCATGCTGAAGCTGTGACCAAGGAGGTGAGCAAACTGATCAAGGCAAATGCCATTAGGGAAGTCCAATACCCCGATTGGCTTTTCAACACTATTGTGGTCAAAAAGAAAAACGGCAAATGGAGGGTGTGTGTGGTCTTTACAAGTCTCAACAAAGCATACCCCATGGACAATTTCCCCCTGCCAAAAATTAACCACCTAGTGGATTCAACTGTTGGGCACCGTCGAATGAGCTTTTTAAATGCATATCGAGACTATCACCAGATCGTCATACTCGGTACCGATCATGAGATAACTGTCAATTTTATTCGATCCCTCAAAGTGAGGATTTCTTCTCATTATATAACAATCGTGGGGCTAATTACATGGCTG
>JAULJZ010184737.1:0-21877 GCA_032270985.1 Heliamphora pulchella | reverse complement strand
TATTTTCTTCAAAATATTATATATTGCAACTTGGCCAATTGAGAGTAAGGTGATTCTCTTTGCCAAAAATAAAAATAAAAAATTAATAATTTGGTGCTATTTGCCAAAATCAAAAGTCAAGTATATTTTGAAGATCCTTAATGTGTTTAGATATAGATTTCTCCAATGATTTTATTAATATGAGTTCGAGTTTAACCATTGCGAGTTGTAGTTTGCTCTTTCTCTTATGTCACCATTACTTAGTGCTAAAGGGAGAAAAAATTGTTAGGAGAGAAAAAGAATGAAAACAAAAGAAAACTATTACATTATGTCAGCATTTATTAAAAATAATTTTTCAGCTTTTATTAAAAAATTATTACACCATGTCAGCGTTTATATTAAAAAAAAATTTAGTTTACAGCTTAGTAAAAGCTGACTAAAATTCAAACACGTGTGTTTATAATTTTTTGTTTGTAGATTATAATTCTAAATTAACAAACACAAATTATGTTGAGCTAGATGTGTATTCTACATGATCTATTTATTATTTTATTTTAGTTTATACGTATCTAGGTTGACGTAAAATTAAAAATCTACAAAGAATCCATTTTGTATAGTATTTAATATTAAATAGGCTTACAGACTTTTAGAATTTTCACTTGTGCTTATAAATAAAACACTAGTAGAACTCTATGGTTAGACAGAAAATATAGAAATGCTAAAGTAGGTAGTGAGAATGGAGTGGTTATACTCTTTCACATGCGATGTAGTGAAATATTTACTCTCTTACTCGTGAACGTAAGTCGGTGTGGGCCGAACCACGTAAATTCTCGATGTTGATTATTTTTTGTTTCTTTGAGCGGAGATTTTTGCTTCCGTTTGCGTTTAAAGATTAATGTTTAAATTTTAATAAATTCTACTGTTTGAAACTTTAAGTTTACAGATATAACAAATTAATATTTGTAATTTCTACTTAAAATCAAAATAGCATCTTTTCAGCTATACTATATATTTATAATTTTAAGTACACCAAACAACATCTATGTTCGTCATTTCTTTTATTCAGCTTCTTTATCACAACTTCTACTTTCAATTAGTGAATTAAAAATAATTTTTAAAAATAATATTTAAAAAACTTTATTTTGGCATTTTTGACATTTGTTTTTTTTAATAATCATCATTTGTCGGAAATTCAACTGTAACATATTGATCAATTTGATGTTCCAATTGAACTAACTATTGAAAAGTAAAAGTTAAAATTGCAGGAAAAAAAATCTCAAGAATCAAATTTATAAAAAGGAAAAAATTAAATTAATTTTTATTTCATAAGCAAAAAATAAAAAAAGAAAGTTAAAAGACTCTTTGTCCAGATGGATTTGTTGGGCCTTTATTGATCATGCACTATGTTTCTGTTCCGATAGAGTTCATTCAAGCAACTAATAATCCCATGTTTGGTATTTTTGAAAAGTTGGTTTTTTTTTTTTTGAGAAAATAAAACAAAACAATTTTTAAGGTAGAGTGTTTGGTATTTCTAAAAAGTTACCAACTTTTTTTCACTTTTTTTACAAGAAAAAAAAAACTTGAACACATCTCAAACACTATTTTTTTTTGAATAAAATGATTATAATAACCTAAATTACGAAAGTCAACTCTCCTCATAAAAATAAAAAGATCTATGCCAATGTTCCAAATATTATAAATTAAAAACAAAAATAAGGACAAATTAAACATTTCAATAACAAGCAAAAAATCTACTATAAAAAAGAATCTCAAACAATCTTAACTTTTTTTCCTTCATTTTTTTTAAAACTAAACCTCATTTTTTGTCTTTCCTTGAATTTTTTAATCTATTTTTTTTTCTCACACGATGTAAGATTTTTAAAAATTGTACCCACTTCGATAAAAATAGAAAAAAAAAATCATTAAAAACGAAAAAAAACTATTTGAAGTTTTTCTAACCGATTTTTTTGTTTTACTTGGAACTTTTTTTAAAAAAAAAATATCACATTTTTAGTTTTCTGATTATTGATGACTACATGAATCTAAAAGCATGCCTCTTTAGAATAATTTCCTTAAAAATGCAAAAAAAAAACATATAAAAAATTATTTTAAAGGTAGGGATTAAAGTATTAATGCTATGACATGTTGATCTACTGTGTAGAGGAAATGTTGATTGTTGGAACTTGGAGGGTTCTCATAAATTAAACTTTAAAGGGGAAATTATGTTTTGTCCCCGGTAGTTTTCCTGGAATATATACAATGCCATGGTTTTAAACTGAGTATACAATCCACCCCCTGAATTGTAGTGGATTGCAAATAGAAAGCAAACTGTTAAAAATGGAGCATAAAAAAGACAATTATAAATAAAACAAATGAAGGAGGGGTTGGGGTAATTTTGTAAATTCTTATGACATTTGTTAGGTCCATTCAATTTGCAATTTTCATTTTAACCACGTGGGCAAAATTAATTAATTTCCCTAGGCTGAAATCTTGGGAATGAAGAAAAAGTTAATTAATAAGGCTATGTTTGGTTCGATATAAAATACATTCTACTAAAATATTTTATTTATTTTTTAATCATTTGATTTGATGAAAATAACATAAAATATTTTATAACAAAATTATTTACATAAAAAAATCAAAATTAATTTACATAAAAAAAAAAGAGTAAGCCATTTTTAATGTCAACGGAGAAGATGGTAACAACATGGTAGAGATGGTGACAACAAAAAATTATTGAATACTTTCGGAGTATTATGTGGCATTGTTTACGAAGTGTTCCTGATAAATAAAAAATATCAATACATATTAAATGGACTACCCTTTTTCATACATATCTAGCAAAGGAGGGCTACTATTGTCCTACTTTAAGTATTTTCTGTTATATGATCGAATAGGAGGATCATCTGAGACTACTAAACAATTAAACAGTGACAACGGTCATAGAGGTGGCAATGGTGATGGTAATAGTGGCGGCAACAACGATGGTGGTAGGTGGTGGTAGCGACAGTGGTATAAGTGGTGGCGGCAACTCTGGTGGTAGCGTGGGTGGGAATGAAAGTGACAGGAAACCATAGGCATAAGTCGGTAAGGTGGCATGTCATGCCCCAAACTCCGGGTCACCCAAAAAACCTACGAACAACCACCACAAATGCCCAAACGAAAAGAGATAAAAATCGCAAAGCCAAAACGAGTCTAAAACTTTTGTAAAAAACGTACTACTGAGCGTTTATTTAATGCAAAAGAGCAACCCCAAGACTAAGGTCATGGTCCCTAAGAGCCAAACTTTTAAAAACAACAACAGATTTTTTTTTAAAAATCTGCCAAGACCGCTTGATCAGTCAAAAGACCGCTTAAGCGGTCCTCCCAAGGACACTGAATTTTGAACAAAACAGAAAAAAAACAGAATGTTTGTAGAGACCACCTGATAGACCGCTCGAGTGGTCCGTCCAACGGTCAGGCTCCGGACCAGGTTTCAAATTACAACTTTCTCCTTCTCAAAACTTAAACATTTTTCCATCGTTTTGAAAACTCACAAGGCAACCACGCCAAAGAAAACCCACCCAAACAAGGCTCCAAATCCTCCATCGAGGCACAACATTTAAAAAGAAAGGATAAAACCAAACAAAAACAAAAAACAACAACCAACCCAAGGTCTCTCTCGTAAGCAATAAATCATGCATATATCCATAAGAATTACATATGCTTTACAATATGTTACATCCAAACATGAAATATATACAGAAATGTTTAAACAATCTATCAAGACAAAACAGAAGTCTTGTCATCAACCACCTCCGGGCACCCCAAGGTCAACCCATAAGACCACGTTTACCTAAAAAAAGTTTTACAACAAAATCCCACACCGTGAGCCGAAACTCAATAGAAACAGACTATAAAGCTGTAACGCAGGATATGCAATCACACAGCATACAGTCTCAACTATAAGAGCCAAAAAGGTTTTCATCCCAAAATCACAAGTTTTCCATCAGGCTAACACGAGCCTCAAAATGGTTTTACTTCATAAAACCTCACGTTTTAATCTTTAAAACCATGCATATCAACAGCACAGATATCATGCCATAGTTAAAGGAAAACAGTAATCAAAAACCTGATTTTGTTCACCCGGATCACACAACCGGGAATAAAACATTATTTTTCCACTCAGAACACATAACCGAGAAAAATAAAATAAAATGAAACCTATGTACCGACTCTGTCACACACAAGGGCAAAGGTAACAACTATAGATTTTTGCCCATTACCTATCCCTGAACCACTTAAGCATTGCTAAGTAATGACAAGTTCTATACGGAGTTACAATAATGCAGCCACACACGGGGGCAGCCGGCTCTTTATGGATTGCCACGACTGAGGGAAGAAGTACCAAAACTCAAACACTGCTACGGTACATCTACGAATCATTTAAAAATTAGTACATAACTCAACTACGAAAAACTCATAAAATAGTTATACATTAACATGTATAAAAAGAGATCAAACATCCATCAACATGGAGATCAAAACATTTAAGACAATTTCCATGAAAACATTTTCAATACTAAGACTCAACCCCAAGGGTTAGCTCTAAACCTACAAAAACATGTTTTTTCATGATTTTCACAAACCTCCATTTTCAAAACCATCTTTTTAAAAACTATGAACATCTATAAGTTCACATCATGTAAAAATCACGAAAAAAGCACAAAACATACCTTTTATCCAAACAACATGGTTTAAACATGAAAATATAGCATGAAAAGTATTTCAAGCAATTTCAACCGGTGAAAACGTCTAAAATTGCACGTAGCACCTTTTAACAATAATACAGTTTAGGATCCTACCTCATAGGGTCACAAACCCAAAGCTTTACCAACCGGTGAAAAACCAAAGCCGCCCAAACATGATTCCATTCGGATGAAAGTGAAGCCCACAGCGAGTACATCAAGGATCCACCCTCCAATCACCAAGATCCAAGCCCGAACACACCCAAAACCTAGAGAGAAGGCAGAGCTTGTGGTCTAGAGTTTTAGGAGAGAGAACAGAAAGCTTACAAGATAACCTTTTCACAAAAACCAAACAATTCTGTCGCTTTTAAAACAGTCTGCCCGAACAGACCGATCGAGCAGTCTTTTTACCGCTAGAGCGGTTCCCCATTTTACTACACTGCTGTCCCAACTTCAAACGATCATATCTCCCTCGTCCGAACTCCGAATAGGGTCATTCTTGTGCTCAAACTGAAGCTCCGAAAGTCTATTTTTCAATGGTTCAAACCCCATACCAAAATTCATTTTGTACAAGGGTTTATGACCAAATTAGTAAAGGTATGTCACTTTTCTTCACACGCTTTTCACATATTTTTGTTCGGACATCTCTTAGAAGCTAATATTCTTTTCCAAACATATCTTTTATGCGTATCCAAGCTCAAAACCCTCACCCACAACATCACCAAGGTCATGTTTTAATTCCTACCCCCATTAGCACTTAAATCATTCGAAAATGAAACAGGTCGGGGTCTCACAACTCTCTCCCTCTTAAAGAAATTTTGTCCCCGAAATTTAATACTGAAACTAAAGCCAAGCGTCATCCTGCAACCATCGACAATCTCTGATGTGAACCCAGCAACACTATATAACAGCAGAAATGCCCCAGCAACTGAAATTTCAAAACTGTCGTCATAAAACGAATACCAAGAATACAACCATTGTCACACAAGAATACAACCATCGTCACACAAGAACACAATCTCCATATAGACTTCTCGTACTAAGAATACAACCATCGTCACACAAGGTAAACATGACGTGAAGAATCAACCTCCATACAAACCGCTCATACACACAAGTCCCATTGACATCACTGTTATCCAGGAAACATCCATGAAATATCGGATCAAGCTCCAACTCACACTGCTAATCCTCAAAACATACCACTGCAGCGATAAACGCAACACACGAGACCAATCCACTATGGTACTTGATCCCAAACACTTTATTTCAGGACATAGAGACTACCACCCCGTTCTCACTGCCACACACTGGCTCACTCGCATCTCATAAAGTACACGAAGGACTATCTCCGCAAGTCCAAACATAAGATGTCGACCCTTGACATCAATCACACGAAGTTACACACCCTGCACACAAACTTTACTTAAGTTCTGACGATCACCAGACAACCACCGACTTTGATACCACATCATTACCCTGCTAATGCTAACAACGCCATCTCGATGCTGACACGACGCCCATCCACAAGCAACAACACAAACACCCAACCCCAGAGAGAAGCACACTTACTCACCTGAAACATCAAAGAATGCTTTCCCTCCAAACCTTCATCGTCTATTCGACCTTCCATCATTCAATCCTCATCATAGAGGAACACTAGGTAACACACCACTGTCCCAAATAAGGTTCCACACAATCAAGAATCAATTCGGCATCACAGACACAAAGTCACCTGACCCAAATGAGTCACTTAACCCAACACGTCACGTAGACAGAACATCTCATAGGTATCCAATAACCTATACAAATCATATCTCTCGTGTAACAGCACGTCACTACACAACTCAACGTCTCGCCATCAGATCCCTAATACCAAGACTACAATCAACCTCAAATCAAACATGATCGCCGTCAGCCGACAAAGCAAACATGATGACCGTCATCCGACATCAACCCCAACTCATAACACATACATCACTTCCTTGGGTCCACAATAGGAGAGTATTCGAACCCAAGACTTGTTCGACAAGTAACCAACTAAGACTTGCCTCTTACACGCAACAATTTTCTCATATACAAAACCTATCATAGCCCTTTCGTTCCCAACCAAACAAACAATCACGTCGGTTCGAACATGCCACACTAACCAAGATTCCTCAATCATCGCATCCTTTCTGACTCATACCTTAGCACATTTTTGGGACCACTATCCAAACAAACAACAGTTATGCCAAAGCACAACACTTACCACAGTCAATAACCACTCCTCGACTCTAAGAACTCTGAACAGCTCAAAACCCCAAACATAACCCAAATCTAGACTCACAAAAGTTTATCAGAAACTCACCATGTGAATATCACAGCTGCACTCTTCCGACAAAATTTTTTCTCTGCCAAGAGTTAGAAGTATAGCCATACCCACACCATCCAGAACAACCTATAAACCACAGTTAACGATCCTTAGCTGATCGCTGCAGAAAGAATTCTGCGTCTCAACACTAACTCCCATGTCTACAAGAACAAGCAAAAGCATTCATGGTCTACCAACTCGACCTCACAAGGAACACAACTCAACTGGTTCAACCATCATACAAACAAGCCACACTGACTAGGTTACCATAACTTATCGTGTTTACCACACTCATACGTACTCTTTTACGGTCTTCCATTACGGGATAATACAAACCCTATCATGCGATTATTTACGGTCCTCAACCGCGAGAGCAATCGTATCCCAAGTTATACACACAGATGCCTGGATGTAGAGCATCTCGCACCATGCATCGAAGCCACGAAAAATCCATCTTATAATCACCCAACCACGGCAATACAAGTTTTCGAGTCATAACTCCAAGGGTCACAACACAAATACCAAACCCACAGAATTTTTGCAGTCTCAAAACACAACCAAATCTGAATCGATCAACATCCCAGCATCTATATTCAACCGAAATGAAACAACTCACATCAGACAACCGTCTACAAAGAAACTCTCACTTTGTTTAGAGAAAAGAAAAGGGCCAACAAAACCCATGACCCAAGCTCAGCGTACAACACTCGGTCCTCAAAGAACCATGTAGATATAACCTTGAGGCCACATCGACCACAGTCAAACAATTGCCGTCAATCACGATCACGGTACTCAGACCATTCGCTACGCCAAGCTCTCAGCTCTCAGACCTCATTCATACACATATGAAGACCATTAGTCCGCATACCTTGTACAACACATCCCATAGAATTATAAGCTCGTCACTAGTCATACATAGAAACACACGTCAACAGTCCTATTATGCCAAGACCTCACTTCACAAGATTGCGCTTACTCACCTAACTCCTACTAAGCAAACTACAGCCACATCACGGCTTCGAGCCCACTGTCCAAGTAACTCACATAGAAAGTGCGCAGCACCGAACAAAGGAAACCCAATCCTGAGATCCTTCATCCAGAGTTACCAAGAACTCCCTTAACCATGCAGACACTTTTCGCACTTTCACTCTCAAGGCACACACTGATCACAGGCATCGTAACTCATGATTTCTCACCTATCGTCCCAGGCCAGTCAAACCACACGATACACTGCTAAACCTTAGTTCTTCACACCTCGTTCCCATGGGCAAACAACATACCCATCTCTAAACCTAATGTGGAACACAAACAACCTCCCGACATATCATACTCATGATACGCTGTTTCAGCACTAAGCCAACCATGCTCTCGAATTCGTCTATGACCTTTGGAACCTCATGCACCGAGCACGGTTCCCAAATACGATCTCCTGATCACGAAAATAACGACCAAACCACGAACCTGCATGTTCGTAGGGATCCCACAAAACTGATACTCATTGAATGTCAGAATCGTAACTTGAACCCTTACACCTTTCAATACAGTCGCGACATATGCTCTTCCAAGCATATCTGCAACTCATACTTGTCTCCATATCCTTGAGCTCACTCACTCGGAACTTAATTTTCAAATTTCACGAAGATATACAACATTCAAGATCATCAGAACTACTCGGGCCATCGACTACACCTTGTTAGCAAGGGATATTCATAGAATCACTCACGTTCTGCTATCTCAACATACGTTCGGTTAAGGATTATCGCACTCCCATCCACTATGTTCCCGTCTATACCCTATCCCGAGTACACGGCTTATGACATAGCATGGCTCAAGACGTATCTAATTCATCAAACGACTAAAACCACATATATCAAATCTTAACCGAAAGGGATTATCATTTTCCGCAAATCCAGTTACAACAACTAATTCTCAGGGTTCCGACACCCCCATTGTCTCTACTCATAAGGCCATCTATAACACAACGCTAACCTCCAATAGCATATTCTCAAGAGGGGTTAGCTATCTAAGCCAAAGCCATCGACTATGCTTCGACTACACCTGAACAAAACTCTGCTCATACCAACATGCAACGGTTTACCAACCAAGGCCAAGCTCACACGGCTAAACTCAACTCACTAACGAGTTTCACAACATACCAAGCGGTCAACACTCAATCCATAACCTTACCTCTGCAACTGATAGTAATCGAGTCTCATATCCAAGACCCAAACCATGGTCTCATCGCCTCTAAGGGTGCACAGTTCATATATAAAAAATAATATAAAATATAACACCCTAAGGTCGATCTATCATGTTGTTTCTACCACATACCACATAATCATGTTAACACATAGCCACAACGATTATGCAGATACAATACCAATACCGAGGAGAACCGATAAGAATGACTCGTTACTTTGGATAACCTACTTAGATTCATTGCTAAAAATCACGTCCGCGAAACGCGTTTCTAACTTGACTCCCAAGTTCGTTAATTCAAACACCCAAAGGCAAGACTAATCAATCCTAAGATCCAACCTCCATACTCACATATACACGGCATCGGCATGCTCAACAACTAACATGCTTTTGTTCAAATATAAACACAGGCAATTAAGTACACACACATTCTCACAAGGTGATGTATCCTATTCTCACATCACATAGGTATTCGAACCCAGAGTTCTGATACCAAATTGTCATGCCCTAAACTCCGAATCACGTAAAAAGCCCACGAACAACCATCACAAACGCCCAAACAAAAAGGGATGAAAATCGTAAAGCCAAAATGATGCTAAAATCTTTGTAAAAAATGTACTACCGAGGATTTATTTATTGTAAAAGAGCAACTCCAAGGCCAAGGTCACGGTCCCCAAGAGCCAAACTTTTAAAAACAACAACAAAATATTTTTTTTCAAATCGACCCAAACCGCTCAATCGGTCAAAAAACCGCTTGAGTGGTCCTCCCAAGGACACTGGATTTTGAACAAAACAGAAAAAAATAGAATGTTTACAGAGACCGTCTGATAGACCACTCGAGCGGTCCGTCGAGCGGACAGGCTCCGGACCAGCTTTCAAATTATAACTTTTCCCTTCCCAACACTTAAACATTTTTTCATCGTTTTGAAAACTCACAAGGCAACCATGCCAAAGAAAACCCACCCAAATGAGGCTCCAAATCTTTCTTCGAGGCACAACATTTAAAAAGAAAGGATAAAATCAAATGAAAACGAAAAATAACAACCAACTCAAGGTCTCTCTCGTAAGCAATAAATCATGCATACATCCATAAGAATTACATATGCTTTACAACATGTTACATCTAAATATGAAATATATACAGAAAGGTTTAAACAACCTATCAAGACAAAATAGAAGTCTTGTCATCAGCCACCTCCGGGCACCCTAAGGTCAACCTATAGGACCATATTCACCTGAAAAAGGTTTTACAACAAAATCCCACACCGTGAGCCTAAGCCCAATAGAAACAGACTATAAAACTGTAAAACAGGATATGCAATCACACAACATACATACTCAACCACAGGAGCCAAAAAAGTTTTTCATCCCAAAATCACAAGTTTTTTATCAGTCTAACATGAGTCTCAAAATGGCTTTACTTCATAAAATCTTATGTTTTAATCTTTAAAACCATGCATATCAATAGCATAGATATCATGCCATAGTTAAAGAAAAAATAGTAATCAAAAACCTGATTTTGTTCACCTGGATCATACAACCAGGAATAAAACATTATTTTTTTACTCAGAACACATAACCGAGAAAAATAAGATAAAATGAAACCTATGTACTGACTCTTCCATACACAAGGGAAAAGGTAACAATTATAGACTCCTGCTCATTACCTATCCTTGAACCACTTATGCCCTGCTAGGTAATGACAAGTTCTATACGGAGTTAGCCACACACGGGGGCAACTTGCTCCTTACGGATTGCCACGACCAAGAGAAGAAGCACCCAATGCTCTGTACGAATTGCCATGACCGAGGAAAGAAGCACCCAAACTCAAACACTGCTACGGTACATCTACAAATCATTTAAAAATCAGTACATAGCTCAACTATGAAAAACTCGTAAAACAGTTATATATCAATATGTATAAAAACAGATCCAACATCCATCGACATGGACATCAAAACATTTAAAACAATTTTCATGAAAACGTTTTCAAAGCTGAGACTCAACCCCAATGGTTAGCTCCAAACCTCCAAAAACACGTTTTTTCAAGATTTTCACAAGCCTCCGTTTTTAAAATCATCTTTTTGAAAACTATGAACATCCACAAGTTCACATCATGTAGAAGCTACGAAAAAGCACAAAACATACTTTTTATCCAAACAACATGGTTTAAACATGAAAATATAACATGAAAAGCATTTTCAAGCAATTTCAATAGGTAAAAACGCTTAAAATTGCACGTAGCACCCTTTAACAACAATACAGTTTAGGATCCTACCTCATAGGATCACAAACCCAAAGCTTTACTCACTGGTGAAAAACCAAAGCCGCCAAAACATGATTCTATTAGGATGAAAGTGAAGCCCACAACGAGTACATCAAGGATCCACACTCCAATCACCAAGATCCAAGCCCGAACACACTCAAAACCTAGAGAGAAAGCAGAGCCTGTGGTCTAGGGTTTTAGGAGAGAGAAAAGGAAGCTTAAAAGATAAGCTTTGCACAAAAACCAAGCAACTCCGTCAATTTTAAAATAGTCTGCCCGAACAGACCGATCAAGCATTCTTTTTACCGCTCGAGCGGTTCCCCATTTCACTACACTGCTGTCCCAATTTCAAACGATCATATTTCTCTCGTACGAACTCTGAATAGGGTCATTCTTATACTCAAACTGAAGCTCCGGAAGTCTATTTTTCAATGGTTCAAACCTCATTCCAACATTAATTTTGTACAAGAAGTTATGACCAAATTAGTAAAGGTATGTCACTTTTCTTCACACGCTTTTCACATATTTTTGTTCGAACATCTCTTAGAACCTCATATTCTTCCCTGAACATATTTTTTACTCGTATCCAAACTCAAAACACTTACTCACAACATCACCAAGGTCATGTTTTAACTCCTACTCCCATCAACACTTAAATCATTTGAAAATGAAACAGGCTGGAATCTCATATGGCTAGTTAGGACTCCCAAAATTTATTCAAAAAATAGGAGCCCCTCCTAGATAAACCTTCTATACTATCTTTAAAATAATTTTTTAAAACTAAGTCTCAGTCAAATAAAGGACCATTAATTTCTTTAATTTTAACTTTATGAAAATCTTTTAAGCAAATTCTCTAATGCCAAACCCAAACACAAAATAAAATTATTTTATTAGTAGATAATCTAAATTAGATCTAGTCCTCAAAGAAGATTACTGAAAGAAATAAAAAAAGTCAGTAAAAGTACTAAATTAGTTAAAATTATTAGATTGTTCTTTCTCAATTTTATGAATTATTTGTAGAATATTGCTTAATGGAATGTGAGAAAAATATTTTTTAAGTAATATTTTATGAAGTTATTTTTTTCATAGTATTATAACTTTAGATTATTTCGGTGTTCCTTTAAAATTATAACACTTGTCTTTAAATGTAAAATAGTTATTTGGTCATAAAAAAGATAAAAAATCTTGCTTTTTTTTAGACCAAATAACAATTTTGGAAGAAAAATAAATCTAACCTTCAAAACAAAGGTTATCAAATATGTTTAAATTTTTGGGCTTTTTAAGGATAAAGAGCAAAAAAACTAAAATATAGGAAAAAAAATATTTTAACAAACCAAGTTTTCTTGAAATCATGCAATAATTTCTTTTTTAATTTTTTCTTTAAGTTTTTAAAAATAATGTTTACAAAAATTTGTGATGGTCCCATTTTAATGTCCGCCTAGGACCCTTAAAAAGTAAAGACTGATCCTGGGAAGTGATGGCAACAGGGTGATGGTGTGGGTGTCAGTAATGGTAGGGGTAGCAGTGGTGACAACAGTAGTAAAGTGACGACTGAAATGGTAGTAATAGAGGAGACAGCGACATTGGTGTAATGGAGGTGATGGTATAGGAGTAGGAGGCAACGACAATGGTGTGACGGTGCTGAGATGGTAGTGAAAATGGGATGGTGTGGGTGTTTGTGGTGTTACCACAGCGACAGTAATGGTAGCGGCAACGGTGATGGCAGTGACAGTTGGATGGTAATGACGGTAGCGTTGATTATGGTGGTGGTAGGTGTGGCGTCGGAATTTAGGGGTTTTGAAAGTTTTCAAAAATAAAGGAATTCAAAGATGTTTGAAAATTTTTTTAACACATTATAAATCAAATTTTAAAAATTTATTTTTATTGAAAATAGAGTAGCCACTTAGTTTTTGAAAAAAACTAAGAAAAACAAAGATGACTACTGATATTTAAAACGTTTAACCAGAGAAAAAGGATTCGGGGGCTAAGGTACGAATCAGGGAAGGTGTTAGGCACTCCGTTCGCTCAACCGTAAAGTTGGTCTCTACTAATCATCATTGGTTCTTTAATAGAATGTCTCAAATGCATGTGAATAAAGAAAGTGGAGGCAAAAAGAGAGCATCCAAAATTAAATATGAAAAATACATAACATATGTACATAGCACTCCAAATCAAAACAAATAAATGGATAAAATCTTAAATCATATGACATGCAATTTCTAACTAAAGGATATATGAAACACTCTCACATGTAATTTTCTTCAAAATAAACTAAACTAACATGGTTTAAATAAAAAGAGCAAACACATTGTAAAAATTGTTAAAATTACCTAAACATGAATTTGTTATAAAAATAAGCTAAACTATTTTAAACATAACACTAAACTAACATGTATAATTCATCAAAAGCATAACTTAAAACAAAAGCATGTAAAATTCCTAAATTAAAAAGGAAATTTACTAATAAACAAAAAAAAATAGACGTAAAAGAGTACTTAAAGATTTAGAGAAAAAAAAATAAAGAAAAAATTTATAAAAGAAAAGTAAAATAGAGGAAATGTTGGAAGATGCTATTAAACTATTAAATAGAGGAAAGGTTGGAAGATGCTATTAAACTATTAAAAGAAAACTTAACTATTCATGTTTGATATTTTAAAGGAGACAAAATAAAATAAAAGAAAGGAAAAGGGAAAAAAATTGCTATAAATAAATTCTAACTTAAAATACTTTTTATGATTTTTTTAGGCTTAATAACATGAAAGAAAATAATGTTAACATTAAATAGAAAAAAAAATGACCAACAGAAAAGAAAAATAAAACTAATAAAAATAGGACTAGAAAAGATAGAAAAATGTAAAAAAAAAATTAAAACTAGTAATTAAAAAAAAGAAAAAGAAACTTTATAAGAAAAAAAATACTAATATTAAAGAAAAAGAAATGTCAAATTGAACATTTTAAGCTAATAACTAAAGAGAAAGAAAGAAAAGACAAATAAAGCATTAATATTAATAAATAATTAAAAGAAATACTAGTAATTAAGCTAATGCTTAAAAGAAGTAAAGGACATTAAATTAATTACAAGAAAAGAAAAAAAAATAAAGAAAATGAATGTTAGAAAGATAAGAGAAATTAAATACAATTATTTAACTCAAATGTGAAATGTAGTATTAATTACTACATTTATATAAATGTAAGTATATTTTTATAACAATTAATAATATTAATAAGTTGTAATTGCCAAAATATATTAGCACTATTTAATGAATTAATAAAAAATAACAATGTACTTAATGTGAAAGTGTAACTAAAAAATTAATTAAAGTAATTAAATTGCATGAGGTAATGTAAACAGCAAGCAAGATTAACTACATAAATGAATGAAATGCGTGAATTGAATTTCGCATTTAACTCAATCACTCTAAAAGAGAGGTAATGGGGTTCGAAGGATCGGGGATCCAAACAAAATACCTGGATTGCTTAGGAATCCTCAAGTTGGGAGAATGTGCCTCAACGGTCTAATCATCGGGTGGTGATCCAAGCAAGGCTTTCAATATAGGCATCGGAGGTTCGAATCTCGGTATTTCGGTAGAATTTCGGCGTTGGGGTTCGGAATTGCTCGGTAACTCGGCAGAGCTTCTCACAAAATCTCTCGCTAAAATTATGTCCTTGAAAACATATTAGAGGTACGGTATTTATAGAGTTTATCGCCAATAAGATGCTGCCACGTTTTGAAACACGTCAAGCCATTTGGAGTTGGCGGTAGCTAGGTTGGACATGGCGATCACCATGTTTAAAGAAGGTTCCAAAGGGTTCTATTGACGGTCGCTACAGTGCAAATTGGCGGCCGCCAGGTTGAACGAGGCGGTCGCCACTTTTGGTTAGAATTTTCAAGAGATTCTATTGACAGTCGCCGCAATGAACATGGTAGTCGCCACTTTGGAATGACTTGCATAACAAGTTAACGATGGTTCAACAAAATTTCATTGGTTTGAAGGTTCTGGGTTCAAATACCGAGTTTGAATCACTTCTCGAGGATCGAACTGAAATACCATTCCACCTGTTTTCATCATCGAATTCACCTAAGATTGGGCGGAGTCAAATTGGGGTGTCTACAATAGGGTATGGCATTGGTGGTAGCGTGAAAGGTAGTGGGCAGGAGATGATGGTTGTGGTGGTGGTGGTGGCAGCGATGAGCTGTATTAAAATAATAGTTTATTTTAAGTTAAAAGTTTTTATTTTAAAAAAATTATATACCAAACAAACACTGAAAAAAAAATATTTTAGATGAAAATTATTTTCATTATAAATATTTTACGTTGAAACGAATGGAGCCTAAAAGTAAATGAGAAATTTTGTAGGGCGCACTCTTTTAATTATTTTAATTTTGAGTTCTAGTTATGGTATTTAAGTTTGATTATGGATATTTTTAGTCCTATTGTGTGCTTTCATAACTAATTATGATATGTACTTAGTTGGTTATTTCAACATTGACTTTAGATTATTTTAACTTCAGTTTTAGTTATGTTAATTTTAAACTAAGTTTTATGATTATTTCAAGATGATTTTAAATAAGTGTCCTATATGTCAGATTTGTAGAAAGATTAGTTTCATCTCATTTTCTATTTTTAAAATCGATCAGGTCCTATTTTATGTTATACCTAGTATATTCCTAAATTGCATTTAAGCAACAACTAACATCAAAACTCTAGTCCCGACGCCGCCGATCTCCTCTTTCTTATTCTTCGGCGTCAGCACCAACGCCGACGCCATCGAAACCATCTTCTCTAGTGCTATCTTCATCTTCTTCTTCTCTAGCCCTTCGATGTCACCTCTTTTGCAATACCAAGACTTCACCGACAATGAACTCTTTTATAGATTGCAACGCTGACCTTCGTAAAAACCCTTCCAGTCATCCTTTGTAACACCGACCATTAATGACCTTACATATATCACCAACTGTAGACCACCAAACCTCTACCGTCAATCTCTCCTCTTGTACCACCGAGTGTCGACGAGTTCGATTGTTAACCGTTAATTGTGAAATCTCCGCTCAACACTAATAAAAATTGAAAAAATTAAACTGCTAAAATTTCTTAATTAAAAAAGAAAATTCTCAATCATACTCTTATTTTGACAAAAAAATCTTGTATTGAGAAATTTCTTATCTAAATGCGCGTGCGAACAGAGAAAACACACAATTAATATAAAAAAATCTCAATCATTGCCTCATTTTAAAAAAAAAAATTGTTATGAAAAAAATTTCGAGAAATTTAAATTGAAAAATTTATTAGTTAAAAGAGAAGTTCTCAATCGTTCCTTTATTTTCACAAAAAGTCTGCACTGATAAATTTCCAGTTAAATACGTAGTGAATAGAGAAATTTCTTATTTAAATTTTTAACTCGATGGCAATGCTTGAACCAGGTGATGGTCCATAGTGATAGTGCTAACAGTGACGATGATGGTCGACAGAGATAATGATGGTCGACAGTGATGGTGTTGATAGTAACGATAATGGTCAACGGCGACGGTGATAATCGACAGTGATAACATAAGCTGCGGGAAGAGGTGACGAGCGAGTCGACGGTGATGGTGCCAGAGGCTGTGGCAAGAAGCAATGAGTGACAGTGATGATCCACGGTGATGGTCTGCACCTAGAGGTAGTTAGGATTTTTGGAATAAGCAAACTGTGGCTAGAATTTTTGCAATGAATGGTATATTTGGTATATTTTAAAATAGCATTTAAAAATTAGAACCAGAGCTTAAAAAAACTTAGTAGTGTGACTAAATTTTTTATTACTCTTTCAAATAAGACTAATAATTAATTAACTCTTATTTCAACTCTAATTTTTATTATTTTAATTTTAACTTTCATTGATATAATTATATGCTCAATTAAGAAGTACCTATATTATGCACTTAATTAGTCCAATCCAAAGTAAACACATATAATAAGAAGCCAATTTTATTCCACAATACAACTCATTCAACCAGGGCTTTATTTAAGTCACTTTTTCATTTTGATTAATCCATGTATGCAATATATATATATATATATATGGTTGCAATGAGTTTCATGCTCCCCATGCTTGTTTGGCTGCAAAGAGAACAAAAACTGTATTAGAACACTTTGAACTTTAAAATTAAGCACCTTGAGGTCACTAAATAAAATATATTCAAAGCTTGTTTGGTTGCAGCATTAATAACAGAAATACTAAATATTGATAAAATTATTCATAATTTAACATAAATAGTTCAAATTAGAAGTGTGTATTGTGGGTCACATCAAGTGATCTGAATCATTCGTTTTAAATTATGAATAATTTTACGAGTATATAGCAGTAGTGGTGAATGACATTAATAAATGTGTGCTCTACCATCGGCCATTTAAATGACACATTTTTCTCTAGAATGGGTCAAGTCTGCTAAGCTATTTTCACTAATGGCTTATTCTTAAAAAAAATACTAAACACACAGATTTAGATATACCTTTTTTGTATGAGATGAGTTCCACAATTATGTAGGACCCATCTTATATGAAAGAGGTGTGTCCAAATAATTGGTTAATGGGTGCGCATGAAGCAAAACATCTTACCCTAAACATCCGTAAGGACCAAAGCTGCCTAAAGTAGTAATTTCATTTCTGGATCAATTTGGCAACCAACTCAAGTCAACTTTTTATTACTATCTGTTTATAATAAAAGAAAAGTCAAGTATTTGGTTGATTAATCTAGTAACTTTTCTTTGTTGTTTTATGAAAAAATAAAATAAAAATAACAAAATAGACTTCGATATTTTTTTGAAGCTTAAAATTAGTGACGACTTCAAAAACTTTTTTAAGTGGAGTTATTAAAATTAGATACAGAGAATTTTATAAAAATAAATTTTTATTCTTCACAATTTCTATAGTCTAATTTTAATAATTTGACTTATTTTAAGATATTGAGTTAGAATTAAACAAAATACTTTTGTAGATCCATACTAATGTTTTTATTCTTAAAAGAATATTCATACTCGGCAGTTTTTATATTTTAAAATTCTTTGCACAGTCTATCTTATTGTAATTTTCTATCTAGTGCATTCCTTTTAATTGTATGACCAATCAATCACTCAGCTATATATATATATATATATATTTCATTCTAGCCCTATTTGAAATAATTACTAATTTGTTTATTTTGTGTTTATTTATTTTTGTCTTTAATAAAAAGATTCATCGTTTAGACAAACTATTACACTTTTCGACTCCTCATTTGAAAAAATAAAAAATTTTGATCAAAATATAAAAAAAATCTTGATCAAAATATAAAATATTTTTTATATTTTAGTGAACTTTTTCATCTTTTCATCACACTTTTTAATTTCTTCAATTCTCGAGACGATTCAAATAAATAAAAAAATTAGTTAAAAAATCAAAAAAAAATTCAAAAAAAATAAAAATAAGCAAAATCTGTGAAATGAACTGTTTGAATGGTTTAAGATTTGTAGACTAAAACCTAGCTTTGAAAGGTCCACATTGTCAGCTGCAACATGCCAAGCAAAGTAACCCAACAACCCTTTCTTTCTGCTTAGCATATGAAACCTTGGCAGAGACACTCTGTGTGCCATCATACCCTATCCACGTTGTACCCGCATAGCAATAGTTTGTAACTATTGTGGCATTGTGCACGGTTGTGGCCTTGTTCTGGGTTATGAAACCCTTGATTGGCCCATAAGTCATTGCCCCGTCATTGGAACCAACCGGCCCATTAGTCGAGGCCCCGAGCCCATGTTTATTTCTATTCACGAGCCACCATGCATACCTGTAAAACAGAATCCCGAGAACCAACTTCTTCGAGTTCATCCCTGCCTAGATCCAAGATCCGATCCCAGAACTTTCATTGATTTGCCTCGTCGGGTCATAGAGGGCCGCATGGGAACTAATAACCTTGGCCCATGAAGGATCATAGAAGTCATAAGCCATTAAATTGATCTAGTCCAAGCTATTTGATATGGGCTGAATTGGATAGTTCAGCCCATTAATGCTTGACGCGTAATAAAAAGCCGCGATTAAAAGCAATGGCGGTCTTGTGGTGACATTCGCCTCGATTGCTACTGCAGCCCGCCACTCGGTCACTAGCGAATCCAAGTTGGCCATTTCTGAAATGGTTTGTGGGTACTCCCAGTCGAGATCCAGGCCGAAGAACCCGTAAGACCTTGCGAGCTTGATTGAAGAATCGATGAAATTTTTTCGACAAGCGAATTGGCTAGCCTTGGTAGCACACGCCGTCCTATTGGAGGTTCCACCGCCGATCGACAAAAGGGTCTTGATCGAAGGGTTCTTAAGCTGGACAGTTTTCCTAAACTGAGAGAAAGAGTCATTGTTCGAGGGAAAAATTGTGACTTAGTTACTTGTGGAATCGAAATCGCCAAAAGTACAGAATAGATAGGTGAACAAGGTGGAATTTATGGCGGACGCGGCAAGATCACTGTCGGGGAACCAATAAACGGCGTTATCAAAAACTTGCCCAGCTAAAAAGTGAAGCTAGAAAAACAAAAGAGAGAAGAATAAGTTAAAGAAAAGTGCCTTGGTGATGCATAACTTATGGGTGATACTTTCGAGGAACTTTCCAATTCAATAGACTTTTTGAGACTTTGACCAATTGTAATATGATAATTTTGTGTATTCATATCATACCCATTATATCAACTAGTGGTTGCCACAATTACGCGTGTGTAAGGGTATATTTTAAAAATAAAATAATTATAAAAATTTAAATAATAAATTGTTTAATTTTTAAATTAAGATTAGTTATAATTTTAAAATTAAGTGATGGAGAAAAAATTTAATAAATATTGAAGATAAAAAAGTAGTCAAAATTTTTGATAATAAAAAATTCACGTGACTTCATTTTAAGGAGAACACCAAATGGGTGCTCTCCCTTTAAATATTAGTATAGGCAAGTGTATATTTAAAAATTAAAATAATTATAAAAAATTAAATAGTAAATTACTAATTTTTAAATTAAGAGTAATTATAATTTTTAAATTAAGTAATAGAGAGAAAATTTGATGAATATTTTGAAAAAAATAAAAAATAACTAAAGGTACTTTTGGTAATCAAAAATCAACGTTGTTTCATTTTAAGGGAAATACAAAATGAGTATTCTCTTTTTATATATTAGTATAGATTAATAGACATCTCTTTAATTTCAGAATTAGTTTGATGGATATTTTAAAAAAATAAAAAAAATTAAAGATATTTTTGATAATCAAAAATCTGCATTGCTTCATTTTAAGGGGAGTACAAAATGGGTATTCTCCCTTTATATATTAGTATAAATTAACAGACATCTCTTTAATTTCAGAATTAATAAAATAATTCAGTTACAAATAATATATTTTATATTCATTAATTATTGCATACTCACAAAAGAAGGTGTGTTTTTATACGAACACTTAATATGAGAATTGATTAATGCGGTATAAAAATATAGTCTCTAAATATTCTATCAGTAATAATATATTTTATATTTAATAAATATTTTAATAAAATTAAAATGTTACAATATAAAACTATGTAAACTTAATATGATAAAGACAATCATGATTCGCGCTACGAGTCTTTTTAATTTTTTTTTATTTTTCCACTCTTTAAAAAGTAAGTGAAGAAGCGGAGGTAGCGTCTCGCAAGTGTAAAACTCGAATGAAGCCTTTGGTCATTTTAATATAAAATATTTTATTATTTTATGATAAAATATTTTATTTGTTTTTTGTTGCTTGGTTAACAAGAAAATAATTAGTAAAATAATTTTTTGAATAAAATATTTTTTATCATAAAATAAATTTATTTTTATTTAAATAAATTGATAGCTTATTTTTCGTTTTCTTAAGAAACGTGTCTTTAGTTTACCTTTTCTCATATTTTAAGATTTGTGTGTGTTGATTTCTAATTAATACCATGACATAAACCAACGACAATGGGAGTACAGGTTGGGATAACTTTTCTAAGGTCTTATTATGTGACTTTTCTTCGTCTTTAAAGAGATTTTTTTTTTACGTTAATTCAAACAATGACACTTTTTAAATTTCTCTCATTAAAAAAAATTATAAAAAATAACCAAAAATTAATTTTAAAATTTTCATATAAGGCGAAAAAAGCCTTCAAAAGCTACTTTAAGGTTTTTTTTTGTCTTTAGTGATATGTTTTTTGACATTAATTTAAATAATAATACTTTTAAAATTTTTCTCGTTACGAAAAATCAAAAAAGTAAAAAATTCATATAAGACGAAAAAAGTCTTAAAAAGTAACTTTAAAGTTTTTTTACTTTTTTTTTTTCATATTTAGTGAACTTTTTTCAATTCTTGCTAAAATG
>JAULJZ010184726.1:0-21878 GCA_032270985.1 Heliamphora pulchella | reverse complement strand
GGGTTACAGGGAGATCAATAGCCATGAATGGTATTGATTTCCTGGATTCAATTGCAAATTGAATGGCCAATTCAATTGCAATTGAATTATGCTATTGAATTCTGGAATTCAATGGCCAATGAATTCACAGATTCCAACACACTATTATTTGATATGGGATTTTAAATATTTATGTTGCAAAGTGAAAATTGAATTAGACAATGTTGTGAAGCGAATTTCCAAATCACAGTACAAAAATAATGTGCAATATATAAGCTTGAGGACATTTTCACCTCAACAACTAGCTTTCAAGGTTGGGTTTTACCTAAGACTGTATAACATGGTATCAGAACTAGTTTTTGGGTTGAGTTCTACCTAATACTGTGTTATATGGTATCAAAGTTAGAGTATCAGAAATGGGTAGAGTCCGTGTCCCTGGCCAGCACGTGGCGGGTACTGCCGAGTGAGCACGCTGCTCGTGAAAGAGAGTGTGAAATGAAGCTCTGCATCACCTAAGTAAAAAAAGTAATGTGTAATATATAAGTGTGAGGGCACCTGCACGTCAACAATTAGTTTTTGGGGTTGAGTTATACCCCAAGACCGTATAACAGTGTGGCTTAAGCTAATAATACTACTTTCAAAACATGTTTGCATATCGGTTTGGCTATGTTTGGATTACTGGTGTTGGTTTTGAATGCGAGCTAAGAATTGAAGCAATCTAATGTAAGCAGCTGGTGAAAAACTGTGTTTCTGTGTGCTTTAAACAGCAATGACAATGTGACACTGCCTCATAATTTGGTTGGTACTTGGTGGTCTGACTTCATATTATGGCTCAAGTTTTAAACCGGTTAAACTTTTGAGGGTAAATTTCACTTTAACCCTATGCAAGTTTATGGGAAAATTTCACTTTATCCCTATGTGGTATGACGATGTGTGAATTACTCTCATGACGTCTAAATATGACCTTTGTGGCTAAAATGTACCGTTACAAAACCCATCCAAATAAGTATTCAAATTTACAAAAAAAAAAACAATATTTTTTTGTTTCCTTACCTCTCTCTACTTCCTCCACTGCCACCCCTTCCATCCTATCCCACCAACCTCAAACCCCCAGCCCCTCCCTCCCAAACCCCTCCCCACCCCCATTGTCTCAACCCTCAAATTGAAAGATACACACAGACATATATATGTATCAAAACTTTATAAGAAAATATATACCAGAATTTTATAATTGACAATTTCAAAAGGAACATTACTAGTTGCTTTAGCTACGAGTCCACCTCCAATCCAACACAACCTGCCTGCAAGTTCTATAAATTGTTCCCAATAGATGCTTTATCTTATCAAATTTTCTTGACACGAGAGGCTTAGAAAGCTTACAAGAAAAAACAAAAAGGAAGGAGTTTATTTAGTAGTTTTGGGTAATGGAAGGAGAGAAGATGAAGAGGGATAGGGGGATAGTGGTGGCATTGGATGAAAGTGAGATTTTACATAGCCTTGTTTTTGGCTGAAAATTCCTTTTGATTTTGATCATTACGCGGCCATGTATGGGAGGAATACATACGTTCTTGCAGTTTGCTGTATTGGGTCTTGTCTTTTTCTTTCAAGGCCATCTTAATACAGTAGATTTCAACTCCAGCCCACCATCTCTCTCTCTCTCTCTCTCTCTCCAAATTGTTGATTTGTTGGCAACTCGATGAGATTGGCGAGATCTTTGTGTGAGGTGATGGAGCGCTCAACGGCAAGATCATGGGCCAATTTAGAACGGGGAAGGATCTTGCCGCCGTAGCTGCAAAGGAACCTGATGATGTTTGCAGCAGCATTGGATTTGAAGGTGAGGTTATAATTGTCAAGAGATGGTCCAACCATGATTGCTATTTGTAGGTGTCTATATATATATATATATATTTAGAAGTGAAGAAGAACATAGTATTATGGTCAATTTACAAGCACTAGAAGGAGCTAAGTAGTCATTTGCAAATGTTAGGGGAGTAATTCGCTCATAGTTTATACTATAAAGGGGTAAAGTGAAGGCTCCTTTACCATAATAAGTTATTTTTTAAACTTAATTAATAAAATAAGAATTTTTGAACTTTATTTTCAACATACGTAAAAGCGTGTTTAGCAACCACGCTTTAATAGAAAACATTTTTGCTAAACACGTTTTAAGCAAGCCTCCACACAATATTGTAGAATAAAAAATAACAATATAAAAATATTTTTAGCAAACACGTTTTCTGGTTTAATACATAAAATGTTTTTAGTAAACACGTTTTTTGGTTTAATACATAAAACGTTTTTAGTAAACACGTTTTCAATTGGTTTCAAATAAAGCGTTTTTGTTAAACACGTTTTTAGAGTATTTATTTAAACAAAAACGTTATTAGTACTCACGTTTTCTTTATTAAACCAATGAGACTAGAAAACGTGTTTATCAAACATGTTTTTTTCATGGATAAGTATTAGTATGTGATCGGTTCATATTTTTAACAAGTATGATATCAAGGAGTTAAACTTTGTGCATATTTTTTATTTAATTTCTAAATATAAAAATTTAGGTTGACCAGATACCTGTAGTTAAGTGATCGCATAATGTTCTTTTATAAATAATATAAATAAAAGTTATAATTGTAAAAAATAAACAAATAAACAAATGTTATTCAATCACTTGGTTACAGATATCAAATCAATCTAAATTTTTTTACTAATAAGAAACTCGACGAGTTCTACGTAATAAATAGATTCAATTATAAAAATATATTCAAAAACTAAATAAAAACAAACACGCTTTATTTTTTAATTTGATAGTAAAGATAAAAACAAACAAAAAGTTTTTCTCATATGCTTCCAAAGAAAACGTTTATGCTAAAAGCGTTTTTCAAAACGTCGTTGTTAACAACGTTTTCAGGGTATAAGATTATATTTATAAAGAAAACGTTGTTACTAACAACGTTTTATTTGTAAATATTTTTTTATCAAACATAAAGATTTTGTGAGACACATTTGTAAAGAGAACGTGTTTGCTAAACACGCTTTTACGTAGAATGGGAATAAAGTTTTAAAACCCCTATTTCGTTAATAAAGTTTGAAATTAAGCTTATTAGGGTAAAAGAGCCGTAAAGTGAAACTTGCCCAACTTTTAAGTAAGATAGTAGCTTATGTCACACCACTTTTTTGGTGGACTAATGCTATGAAATGACCTTTTCATGCATTCTATAATTAGAGGATTGTTGTTCAATTCAAATCTCATTTCTCACATATGCAACAATATAATGGAACTTCTGTCATTGTACCATCAACTTAATTTACACTTCATCCACACCTTTTTATGTGCCATACACACGGTTTAAGAAACACATTTTAATAATAGATTTATAAAACACTCTTTGTCTCATTTTGAATGTTTTTTTTTGGATTTGTGTTTGTATTTAAACATTAACATGGGAAATTGATTAAATCTTTTCAATTTTAAAATTAAGACGCATATAATTGAACTTCTGAAAAACGAAAGTACAAAATATAAAATGGATTTTAGACAAACTCATGGGTCAGCCTTGGTACTGAATGGTTATCCTATGAATTTATTTGAGCAATGATTTGAACTTGAAGCTGTAGAGGTCAAATTTTATGATTTCATGGTTGGCTATTTCCTTGAGCTAAATGTACATCATAATATAGATAATCAAACCAAATAAACCAAATTAAACCTTTATCCCAATCAATTGGGGTCGTTTACATGAATCCTTATACACAATTCTGCTCTGTTAAGGGTCATACCATCAGTTAGTTTCAATAAGTCCATATATTTTCTTAATACGACATCCCATGTCAATTTAGGTGTACCTCTCTCCCTAGTGTTTTCATTACCTATGTTTCTGCCACTTTTTTTTACACCTTGTATCAACTAGTCTGCGTTGCATGTGTTCAAACCATCTTAATTTATTTTTTCTCAACTTATCCTCAATTGTACGACCCCTTCTATTTCACGAATCCTTTCATTTATAATTTTATCTTTTTTAATCTTTCCACACACCCACTTTAATATTTTCATTTCAATAATACTCATCTTATTTATGTAATTTTTTTACTAGCCCAATATTTTGTCCCATATAAAATCGCTCGTCTAATAGCTGTGCTATAAAATTTCTTTTTTAATTTTGTAGGCATTCATTGACCATATAGAACACTGGAAGCACATTTCCCCTTGAACAGATAATAAGCTAAAAGGCAAAACTCCTTTCATCCTCTTTCAATTTGAATAGAATAATTTCTTGAAATGAGAATTCTAGGATTCATCAATGAACGCTTGAAGATATATTACTTTACAAAGTTTAGCAGTTAATGATGCTCAATTATTAATGCCACTCTCATAGGTGAAGGAAACTTTATGAGAACCTCTTTAATATTCTTGGTTTTTAAGAGTCCTCCACAGGTTCGTATATCTTGTAACCACTTTGATCCTTTCCAACTAATTGCTCTGCATTCTTGGGGATTCCTTTAGAATCTTATATCGATAGAAAAATGTAAGACTTAGACGTTAGTATTGGGATTTTTTTGCCTATTATTATCGGATGGATACTTTGAGGATGTTATGATGTGATGAGGGATATCTCTTCTCTAGCCTTCTTTTCCTCTTCCTGAACTTCTAAGAATGCTTCAAGAGTTGTATGTGATATGGCTGTTAAGAGTTTTTTTTTTCATTTAACGATGCGTCGGCTGTTGTTCACTTTTTCCAACGATCCCAATGTGAAGGGGTTAAACTTTTTTTTTTTGATAGGTAAAGAAAGTTGTACAAAAAGGGCATTAAGAGAATGCCACTCGAGAGGTAAAAAAGGGTTGAAAGCATTTCTACCTTAGATGAATTATTTCAGTTCTTTGATTGTATGGAGTTGGTGAGCCAAGGAAGGGGTATGCCCAAGGAACGAAATTTTGTTTCGTTTTCATCGAAACGGTTGAAATATTTTTGTTTCCTAGGAAGTTGAAACGAAACATTTTTGAAATATTAAAATTCCAATGGTTCCACCGAAGCACACAGAAACGATAAGTTGTTTTGACACTTATTAAGAATAACTAACAATGTTTGGTGAGAGAGAGAGAGAGGAGAGAGAGAGAGAGTTGAGAATAAGCTTATTAAAGATTCTAAAAATCAAGAAGGAGAACAAGAGAGAGTGAGAAAATAATAAAACTAGCATGATTAAATTATATATTCTTTTTCTTTATTATCACAAAGTGTTTTATAAAGATTGTCAGTACTATGTTTTGTTTCCTTAAACTAGTTTAATTTTTCATTTTCTCATACTTGTTTTCTTTTAATCTCTACATGGTTTTGTGTAGAAATGATGTATTTGATGCTATTTTTACTTAGATTATGCATTAGCATCCAATTCTATTGTTGTTTTCTATAATCTAACTCTTTAAAATGAATAACGATTTAAATTGTTGATTTGCTAGCCTTAGAAACGCATAAAAATATGCTTTGATTCATGCTTTCAAATGCTTCCTTATGCTTCCAATTTTTTTCTCCGTTTCCATCATGTTTCTGAAACGTACCGACCGAAACTAAATTTTGATCCTTGGGCATGCCTGAAACATCTCAATTGAAGGCGCATTGTTTAGATTCCTGTCATGGAACTTTTTGTTATATCTGGAATGTCTTTTGGAAGAAAAAAAGACTCCAGTAATGGTATTTTAAGGGATTCTACAGAGTTGAATAGTTTATACTTAAAGCTGCCTTTTGATTTATTGTCCCGTAATTGGTTTATAGGATTGGCAACTCAAATGGATAGAAGAGTAGTAGTTACGTTATTGTGTTCTTACCTTGCTCAGTTATGTGATGATTAGCCTCATCAGAGTATGAATTAAGTACTGATCTCCAGTGGGAATTTTTGTGGGAAACATAGGCAGGGGATCAAACTTTCTGAAATTATTCTTTGCAGGAAATATGGCAATCCATAGAAACTTACCCAAGGGCCATTGCAGTGTGGAATGGAAGAATCTTGGTATTGGTTGGACTTGCACTGAGTAGTGGCCTTTTTTTAGCTTTTCAATTTTGTTCACTCTGCGGGCCTTTTGCGGCAATTCACTTAATTTTGTGATGTCCATTTTAGCATAAAGAGAAGGTTCTGTAAATTTCTCTGAAAATCTGGGAGTGGGTTGGAGGTGATCTTCTATTTTCATGCGGATCAGGCGATTAACCGAAGAGGGGAGCAATGGATGTCCTATGATACAATCTAGTTGTGTGCTGAAAATACATTGGTTTAAGAAATTATTTGTTTGTTTTTTAGCTCACTTAATTTACTTTATTTCTTCCCCCGCCCTCTCCCCCCCCCCTCCCTTTTTTTGGGTGGGGGGGTGGGTGTGTTTATAATCTTGAGCTCCTGAAAACATTCCCTTCCATTATGGAATAGGCATCCTTACGAGATCTACCAAGATAACTTGATTCCTTGAAGTTGGAAATTTCAGAGCATGTAAAGATCATATCCTGTGGTTTTCTGTGGCCATTTCATTTGATGTTTTGCAGTTTAGTCATGTATTAACTAGTAACAGTTTTTTGTATCTACAATTGCCATTTGGACTAAGCTGCTAAGTGCTAAGTCAGATCCATCTGATTGAGTTGTGGATTTGATAAGGAGTGAGCCTGAGTAGTTCCAAATCCATTGAGGCCATTCTTTGTTATGGACCATGCCTTGGTTCTTCATTGGATATTTGCTACAATGAGTCTCCCTTCATTTGATAAAGAGCTTCAAGAGAAAGAAAATGGTAGCTTTGCTGGCGTTCGCTGCAAGTACCTACCTTTCCGGCAGATATGTGCTTGTGTTAGTGGCTTGAGATAGCCACACCCATACTGCTAGAGGTGCTTATTGATGTCATGAAAATGAATTGAGACATTGGGGTGTTTGATTGACAAATTGGGGTTCAACAATGGACTGGATTGGAATGGTTTGTTCTTGCCTTTATGCTTTAAAGTTTATTTTTAAGGGTTTGTTTGACTGCTCAGTTCCGCTTCCTCTGGACCTGCATGTGCTCTATGGCTGATTGATCTCCATGGGAGAGAAGATGGAATGAAAAGCTAGTGATATTGCCCAACTGGAGGTGGTTCTGCAATGGCTGTCGAGCGGGTGGTGGTGATTGCTAACCCACATGCCGCTTGTGCGTGTTTTTGTTTCTGGCGCATTCTTGACTTGAATGTCCTTATGACCAGAGTCGGATTCCAGGCGCACGTGGCTATCATCAGCGGAGGCTGAGTTTGGCTTGTCTTTGGGCGGGCTTTCTCCCACCTCTTCTTTGCGGTTTGAGTTTGTATGGGATTTAGGATCTCAATTTGGTGTGCAGTAAGGTTGGTTACCATTGCTGCTTGCATGGGACAGCTGGCCACTTTGTCTGGACTAGTTTGTTGGGTGGCCCCATGTTTCAAAGTGTGGATCGCTAAGATTTATTTGGGTTCACCTACCGCCTTTTATTCATGCTTTTGTCCACCAAGTACACTTTATATAACTCTTCAAGCCTCAAATTTGGAGTATTCCATTTTCACGCAATTCACAGGGTTCAATAAGCAATCAATATATAAGGACTACTACTACAAAGCGTATTACACCCTTGATTAGGGAATATGATTAAATTTGCTTGTTCTTGACTGCTCCATAGGAATCCATCGCTATTCCTTTCCTCCACCGAAATCAATACCACCAAAGCAATTCACCTTTCGCTTAAGGGTCTATTTGGATGTGTTGTGCTTTAAAGTGATATATTTTTTTGACTCATTGTGTGATATCATTATTAGCGTAGCTATTTTCTTATTTCATTTCTCCAGTTTATACTTGGCCGTGAGCATTTTGTTTATCGTTTGCGCAAGGCTTTATATGTCTAAAGCAGTTTCCTCGTGCTTGGTTCGATCGCTTTAGCTCTGTTGTGATTGCTTATGATTTTCAGCATTCCTCTGTAGATTATTCTGTTTTTTTTCGTCACTCCACTAGTGACAACGTTATTAATTATCTATGTTGACGTTATCATTATTTCTGGTGATGGCTCTACTGGTGTTACTGCCTTAAAACGACACTTAAATCAAACCTTTCACACTAAGAACTTGGGCGCCCATTGCTATTTCCTTGGCATTGAGATTCCCGATCTTCTCAGGGCTTTTTTCTCTCTTAGCGAAAGTATGTTTTTGATCTTTTATATTAAATTTGCCTTCTTAGTGCTCGACCTGTTGATACTCCTATGGATTCTGCAATTAACCTAGATGCTGATCCTGACAATATCTTTTCTGATGTTTGTCGGTATCGACATCTTGTTGGTAAATTAATTTATCTTATGATTACTCGTCTTGACATTACCTATGTAGTTAGGGTAGGTAGTTAGTTTATGCATGCTTCTCGTTAACCTCACTTTGATGCTGTTTGTCAAATTGTGCAATTTTTGAAGAGTGGACCCAATCGGGGTCTACTCTATCGTCCTTCTCACTCCTTATCCGTGGCAGGCTTTAGTAATATTGATTAGGCTGGTAGTCGCTCTAATCGTCGGTCTACCTCTGTTATTATACCTTTGTTGGTGGAAATCTTGTTACTTGGTGTAGTAAGAAACATGAGGTTGTTGCCCGTTCAAGTGTTGAAGCAGAGTATCATGCTATGGTCCATACTGCCTACGAATTGTTATAGGTTCGGTCTCTTCCTGTGGCTTTTGAAATTCGTGTTTCTTCTCTGATGCAAATGTTTTGTGATAATCAGACCGCTATTTTCATTGCTAATAATTCCTTCTTACATGAACGAACTAAACAAATCGAGATTGATTGCCACTTCATTTGCGATTTATTATTACGGAAGCAAATTACCACTCCGCATGTTCGTTCTGAAGACCAATTTGGTGATATTTTCACGAAACTCTTATCTCGCTCAACCTTCTAGCAATTATCCTTAAAGTTGGGTACGTTTCATGTCTATGCTCCAGGTTGAGGGGGAGTGTTTGCGTAGCTATTTTCTTAAGTTATTTATCTTCTTTATACTTGGATGACCTTCTTGTAATATAGACTTTTGTTACTTTAATAAATAGATACTTAGAGGTGCAGGGAGTTGATTAGAAACTTGAAACCATGAACCTATTTTTTTTTAATTCTCTCTCTCCTTCCTCCATCTTTAAACCTAAAAATCTAAACTTTAGAGTTCAACTATCATGTTTTTTGCCTAGTATGTAGAGTTGTGATATTTACTTTTTATGTAGGCTAGGCATGTTTTTACCCCTTTGAGGGAGTGTTGTTTTAGGGCTTGTATTGAGCTTCATTGAATATCCTTTTTTTGGTAACAAAATTCCTACTACCCTCCCACCCCCAAAAATAAAATAAAATAAAATAAAAATAAATAGAATTAGTCAATAGTATATTTAAGTATTGCACTTATTCATGTTTTTGAGATAACCGCATATTAAAAGCTTAAGTCTCTATCAAAATTTAAAATCACATCTATATGGTGTTCTTTGTTATATAGTGGAATTGGCGGAAGACGATAATTATTTTGAGGATGAGTATTTGGCGGAAAATGTTGAACCCTATGTAAGTGTTATGCAGTGGCATGATTTTTACCATTTTGGAGGAAATGGTGAATGTTGAGATTTTGCTAATCATATTGTCCTTCCTCTGTGTTGAAGGTTGGGGATGGAGATGGAGGAGGTGGAATCTCACTTGCTGGGACATCGTGGGATAAAGAAGCACTGGCAATGGCTGAAGAGGTTTCTCTGTCATTTGATGGTGAATTGAAAATATATGCCTTTAAGACATTAGCAAATTCTACCATTCGAATACGCATTGAGAAGCTCTCAAACAAGTAAGTAACTGTGCACCTTCAAGAGTAATGAAATTCAGAACTTCACTACCTATTCCAACTTTTCCCAAATCTTTCTTTGTGGAGAAATGGAACATTAAATTTTCACTTTATTTTATTTTGAAGAAAAAATGGAACATGAGCTGTTACTCTTTCTTTTTCTTGCAGCAAATCCAAAGCCTAAAAATAGAATGTTCAGTGTTTTAGTTCATACAAAGTCAACAACTTACGAGTGAATTGTCTGAGCACTATGATGTTTTCTATACCCTGGATCTACACGAACATGTTTTCTTGCTTTCTCTTAATGTTTGTCAAAGAATCCTTTTTCTGTTTCAATCATCTTATTTTAATTTTTCTTATAGTTTAATCTTGTTTTATCCAATGAATTTAGTGTATTTCTCGTGTGAACTTTACAAGAAACCTACTTTTTGGTTCATGATAGATCCTCACTGTCTTTAGTGAAGTGGGCCTTTTGTCCCATCTTTCCTCATTCTTTAAAACAGTGAAAGATAACTGGAGCTTTGGTATGCCCAATGATGCTTTAACTTAACTGGATGAATGTGCGAAGTTAAACATTGGCGAATTATAAGTTCTAGGGATGCCTGTGAATTTTATTTTATTCTAACTTTCATTTGATCAAAAAATTTCATAAGACGTTCTATTTTTAATTTTTTTTTTCCTGAAATGATCATAATTCAGGACATCAGTCATTATCAAATGTTGTTTCTATCAATCCTGCATGCTCTTAGTCTGGAAGGGTTGATTGGTTATGGGCCTTACTATGCTTTCTTTGCAAAGTAATTGACCTCATGGTTACAGATGATTGATGCAATGCATGCTCTTTTACCTTGTGCACTGAATAGTGGTTCCTTTTAAAATGGTTGCAACAGTTTCATTACCAGATCAGCAGATATCTAATTTTCATTTTTTTTATGGTTTCGTTTCTTGATATTACCCGGTTAGGATGTCTAAAAAAATAAACTTTTAAGAATTGTTTTTTTAGAAAAATGGGGAAAAAGTTAAATATCTTTTTTCGGATAGATTTTTGCTATTTTGTTTTTTAATGAAATGTCTAATATGCTCGTATTTTTTGCTTTTAGGTTCAAGTGTCTGAGATAACAAAACGCTTTATTTGTTATCGAGAATAGAGTTGATTTTTTGTATTGAAGGTATTATAGTCATGCCATTCAAAAAAGTAAAATCGTTTAAGACGTGAATAAGCTTTTTTTCTTGGAAAAATAAGTGAAAAATAGTTAGTTGACTATTTTGAAATTTCAAACAGTATCAGTATGACTTAAAAATTGGCCTTTGTCCTTCTCTACTTCTGAAAACATGTTAAAACTGTGCCAACCTCTCCCTTGATGAGAGGTATCTACGACCCTTTTGATATGATAAGCCCAACCCCATTCCCCTATCCCTTATGTTTAGGAGCGGGATCCGCCGAAGAACGACCATTCTTGTGGTGGTTATGGAAGGCACGGACTCCGTGAACGTCCCACGCCCCCTTTGCTAATAAGGGAAAGAATCAACCTCTGTCTTGAAAATGTTGATTCTTCAATATTTGTTTTACAGGTCTGGTTCCCCAAGTATGACTGATATTGAAGCTTTTTCATTAGCCTATCGAAAACGGTTGGATGAAGCTGAACTTTCTGGATCTATTCCTGAAAATATATCTCTGGAGGTATTCCTTGGTTTCTTTTATACATATCCCTCCTATATCCCAGTTTTTCCGGTTTTACAACATTTTCTTGTGGACCTATTCCTTCGTTTTTTTCATTTTAGGTGTCTTCACCGGGTGTAGAAAGGGTTGTTCGGGTACCACAAGAGCTTGACCGGTTCAAGGATTGCCCGATGTACGTGAAATATGCGAGCGAGGAACCCGGATCTGGCTCTTCCATTGAAAATGATGGTGTTTTCAGGCTCGTTTCTTTTGATACCGAAACGAACTGTTGCATTTGGGGTTTAGCAGATGTCAGGGTTAATAGAGAAAAAGCAGGGAAAGGCAGGCCGCTTAGCAAAAAGCAACGAGAGTGGCGGTTGAACACGCCCTTCGATTCGTTACGGTTAATCAGATTGTATTCTGAAATCTGACCATACACTCCTTTGCTTTTCTCCCCTTATTAAATACATCTTTGTACAAAATCAGAAAGAGGCACTATATCAACATTCTAGTGGACACATGTTTTGGTTACCATGATTGGCACTCCCAGTTTTTCCCAAAACTATTACTGTTGAAGTTGGTCTACTGTGGGATGTATTTTTGTAAATCACTTGTTTTTGAATTGATAATGTGTTTCAGAGTGTGTTATTAGGAAACACCAACACTACAGCAATTTGATAATTCTGTATTTTAAAAAGAAAAATGTTAATCACTTTCTATTGTTTCTGTCTAACTATACAACTTTGATTTATGCATATTAGATGGTTGTTTTGTTCAAAATAATAAATTCTCACTGGTCAGAGTTAAACTCTTACCGGTTAAAATTTATTATTATTCACCGCTTAAGTATGTGATGGGTTAGGAAAAAAAATCGAAAAGGGACATTCTAACAATTTAAAATGTAATTTATTACGGAAATATACTTAGTATTTTTTTCAGAATTTAAAATAAATGGTCCAAATAGAATTGTGTGTAGTGTGTTATATGAAGCTTTTAAAAATGATATAGAGTTCAAAACATTAAAAAACAATAGCTTATAAAATTAATATAAAGTATAAAATATGTGGCATGTGAGAGGGAGATGCGGAAAATTGATATTTTTTTAATGTGAAAGTTTAAATAGAGTGTATTGGCTCCAAGATACAATTAACATACTCACGAACTAAAATACAATTAGCATACTCACGAACTAAAATTACGGACAAAATATAGTTAAATAGTAAATGAATAAATTATCTAAAAAAATTTCCATCATTTTTTTTCCGCTTCTGACTATAATTTCTTAGAAAATTTAGTACAAGTGCTTTAGTCTAGTCTCCTTTGACGACTTAATTTTAAGTTAAATTTTTTTTCTTAAAATTGCTTTAAATTAAATAAACAAAAAGTTCGTTTATTGAACCGTAGAAATAACTTTAAACAAAAGAGCAATAAGTCAAAAAGTTTAGTTTAAAATGATTTAATTTAAGCAAAAAGAGCCTCAAAGCAAAAAATGTTTTATTTTTTTGAATTTATTTATATATAATTTTATATTTAATATTGATATTGTTCAATAAATTTTGACGAATAAATTTTAAAAATTTAATTTTTTTAAAATAAAAAATTGATGTTTATAATAAAAGTTATAACATTTGTAAAAGATATATAAAATTATTTGATGTAAAAAAAAAGGTAAAAAGGCCAAAAAAAATTTGGGTTGTCAAACAAGGTTTATTTATTTATTTATTTTTGGACTTTAAGCAAAAAATATAAAAAATTCAACTTTAAACCGATTGCTAAATGAGGGCGCAATTAAATAGGTACTTATTATAAAATTATTTTATAACAATAATACGATGAATAAGTTACCAATAACTTATTTAAAATTTCTCCAATAGTATGGATCACGTACTAAGTAAATCTGCACTGTCAATCTTAAATACTAAATAGATTTTTAAGATTATTTTATGAATTTGTAGTATTACTGTTACATATGACAATTTTCACTTGCACTTTTCGCCCCATTATATATAAATTTTCTTTGTTTCCGATAATAAAATGGGTGGGAATTATATATATATTTTTTTGGAAATTTTAGCCAAAGAACTAAGAAATAAGTTTTAACGCACAAGGTTCATTAACAAAAATTTTAACGCACAAGGTTCAAGTACGTGATTTCTCCCGAAAATATCCTGCAAACAGATAAATTTATCTGTTCGCATATCAACACATATAATGCAAATAGATAAATTTATCTGTTTACTTATCTATACCTAACAGATAAGTTTATCTATTTGGATATCAACACAGATAATGCAAATAGATAAATTTATTTATATTCTTTATATATATTTTGAAAAGTCACAGATAAATTTATCTATATTTTTTACACGTGTTTTCAATATAAGACATATAAATTTGCCTGTATTCTTTTTACATGTTTTGAAAATGTATAAATAAATTTATCTATTTTAGGGTATGTTTATCTCAAAAGAGTCTTGTGTGTTAAAACTTTTATGAGGATATATCTTATTTGCTAAAAAATCTTATGCTGTATGAAAAACAGTAAACGGCCTATAAATTAGACTGTTTACCAACTTTTCATTTATTTTTCCATTCCATTTTTCCTACTATGGCACCAATTACATAAAATAAATATTTTAAAATAAGAATACATGTATAAAATTTATTTTTAAAAAATATAATAAGTCTAAAATATAAAAATATATTTTATCTCTTATTTTGAATCTCTATTACTTATAATTTGTGTTTTTAGTTCATTTATTGATCAACAATTATTTTTTATTTATTATATTATCTATAACTTTTATTTGTATCAATCCTTTAAATTTTAAAAAATATTCTTAAAATATCTCTGGCTCCGCCTCGTTTCCTGATATGTCTCTAATATTTTTTCTATCACCGTCTAAATCAAATAAAGAATGAGAATGAGAATCTCATCTCAGTCCCGCCTTGTCCCTTTGTCGATAACTACTAGTAATTACTTGTACCTAAAAATTTAATTATAAAATCAACTTTAAAATAATTAATAATTTTTTAATATTAAGGGCAATAATCCAGTATAAAATTTTTAATAATTTCACCGTAAATTCCTAATGTATGCATATACATTAAAAATATATTTTTAATAAAAGATAAAGAAAAAATTAAATTTAATTAAAATTTAAATAAAGAGAGAAAAAAGAATAGAGGACAATCTTCTAACATGAATTGAGGTAATTCATTCCAAATATTGTATTTATAATATAGATTTTACGTTGAACAAAAAAGAAATTAAATACTTTTAAAGGCGATTCATGACCAAGATTCGAAGAAAGCGAAAATCTGTGTTTGATTGTATCGGTTCAATAATGGCTCATCTCGAGATCGGTCTGTCAACGATCTACTTCTCATCCTCGTCTTCTTTTTCATTTTCTCCAACACAAATATTAAATTTTTTACAACTCTAAGGGTCGGTTTGGTTTGGGTGATTTGAAGAGTAAATAAAAAAAAATTCTCTAATTTTTTATTACTTATTTGGTTTATTAAAGATGTGAGAAATTGAAAAAATTGAAGAGAAATGGAGAAAAATAATTATCTTTTCAAATTCACTTTCTAAATCTCTTTAAATATGAGAGATTTAGAGATAAAAAAATTGAATTGATTTACTATTTTTTATAGTACCTAAATTACCAATTTAAAAATAAAAGAAGTAAAAAAATAATGGCAAGAATAATGTTATTTTCGTAAAATAACTAGTACTTTTTATTTTTTTTATTTTATGAAGTTTATCTAAATAAGAATAAAGAGAAATCATTTTTTTTCTCTCTAATTAATCTAAATAAAAAAGAGAAAAATCATGATTATTATTTTTTCTTATAACTTAATGAGAGAAAACATAATTATTTCATTTATTTTTGCTCATTAATAACGGAAGAGTAATGCTACTTGTTATAAATTGTAACTTATAGAAAAAGTTATGAATATTTGATAAATATATTAATTTATAACTGAAATAAAAAAATTAATTATAACTTATAATATAAATTGTAGACATTTAAATAAAATTATAATTTATTACTAAAGTAATAGAAATAGAAAGCTAAAAATCGGTCCAAATAGCTTAGTCAGTTATTCTCAAAGTACATTACAAATAATTTAATTTAAAATTTTAAATAAATTTATAAATATATTTTATAAATACCATTTTTATTATATCTTTTCAAAAAATTCTATATCTCCAAAACAAAACTGTAAACATTTTCCTTCCCCCTCTTATTTTCCTTTCGGACTTTCAGTCTAGGGGTGTTCAAAAAATTAAAAAAATCGAAAAATTGGTCCGAACTGGACCAATCCGTACGGATTGATTCGGTTTTATTTTGAATTGGTTTGATTCTGATTTTAAAAATATGTAAACTGTAAATTATGGTTCGATCTACTGATTTTAGTTCATGGTTCTGATCCTGAACCGAACTGGACCGTAATATTTAATTTAATATATATTTATATATAATATATTATATTTAATTATTTGCTGCTTGCTGAATGCTGCCTGCTACCTTCAACAATTGCTGAATGGGGATTTTTTTAATGTAGTTTATATATATATTTTTTAAGCATTATATATTAACGGAACTGTGGTTTTAAACTGGGATCGAACTGTTAACAATAAATTTAATTTGATCTGATTTCACAAATTGTACTATCTGATTTGATTTTAAAATTACTAAAATCGTAAAAATTAATTTAACTTTTAATTTTATTTAAAATCGATTCAAACCGGACCTGAACACCCCTACTTCAGTCCTTCCACCTCTCTCTCTCTCTCTCTCTCTCTCATGTTCCTTGATTACTTGGCCTCCAAATTGGCATATGTGAACGGATCGGTTAATTTTGGCTGTGAAAGAGGCTTTACTCATGACCGAACGGGCTGTAAGAGGAGAAACGATCGCAAATTCACGAGCACCACAAAACTCGTTGAAACTAATTAAGACCTAGATCGATCGTTCCCGTTCATACCCTCCAGAAGAAGAGAAGAGAAATCACAGCCCTAGATCAAGAAGAATTGCTGTTTGATCCAACAATGGTGCTGGTATCGGCCGTTCGGGATTACATCAACCGGATGTTGCAGGACATCTCCGGCATGAAGGTCCTCGTCCTCGATTCTCAGACGGTTCGTACAGTAATTAACCTTTCAGTTCATTTTCATTTTCCCTTACTTCTCATTACTCCAATTACTCTCTTTCAATATCTCTATACGGGAGATTATTTGGTTAGCAGATTCGTTTGTTGAAGAAAAAATAAAGGAGTGGGAATTTATTTTTTTTGAATTTCTTTGCATATTTGTTTATGGGTCTGGTGAGAATTGGAGAAGAAATAGTTAATTGAGCTAATTATGAAATGGTGTTTTGGTGTGATTTGTTGGTGATTGTGAGTTTGGTCTATACCCATTGAGTGACCTGTTTTGACTTAACGAGATTTCTTTATTGGGTTTTCTCTAATTTGAATTTGTTGAATTTTTATGAGAAAGAACTAGAATCACCTGCCGAAGTACATTGGTTTAACAAACAACTACATTACATGAATTTTGATCTGCTTTTTCTTTCTGTAAAGCACAGTAATTTACATCAGATACAAATGTGATGTGATATGAAAAAACCTAAAAAAAAAGAGAAAGGATACAAGTGCAGCAATGATCCATTTGTAAAAAGCATCATTATTACCGTTTCTAGAAATAATTTTTAGTATTGTATTACAAAATATCAAGAATGGCGAGAAATGCCAGTGCTTTTTTTTACAGGAAAATACTAATTTTTAGGAGCTAGGTATCAGTTTTAAGTGCCAGTTTCCATTCTACTTTTAATTTTCATTAAGTTGTACAAAATTTTTATTTCACAATTAAGTCTAAACTGGTTATGTTTCAATAACACAACAATCTACACCTTGCCCACAGTGCTTTTCATTTATTTACACGTGTTATATGCAAAAATGTTGTATGCCAGTTTACTTGTTTGTTTAATTGTTGAAATCCAATTTTAGTATCATTATATTCTCATAAAATCCTTAATTTCTATGAAGTGTAAATATGACATGGAACACATATACAGCATGGATGGAAAGGATACGCTAATTCGACAAGTTATAAGAAAGTAGGATACTACTTTGATCTTTGATAATTTCCCCTTTTCTAAGAAGTAAGCTAAGTATGGGAAAACTAGTTTTTTGTGTTTTCCATTACAATTAAACTATAATACTATGCAAGAAATGTTACGTTCTTAGTTTCATAAAAGTTCGGGTACATGACCCAGTATCTTAAAACTATATGATACTTTTTTTTGGCCAAAAAAAGAAAATATTTTCAAATTATGAATACGGTTGAGAAATATCGGACATGTTTCCTCGAGTATCCGCGGAGCATATGTATTTGATACAAATACGATCCCCTTCAAGAAGTATTTGTGCTTCACTGAATATGTTGCTTAATTATCTGAAAGTTAAGTTTTGACACTAATCAAAATTTTCTCTTAAGGATTAGTAGTATTTGTCTTGTGGATTACTTTTATTTCAAATACATGCTATGCTATCATATAATCTACATAACTAGGGTGAAGCGATATGATGGGCTCGCTTGTTCTGAGAGCTTGGATTGGAATTGGATGGGATAAAAAGGTTAAGCAATACCCTAAGCTCTACATCATTTTTTATACTATGGGAGAACGGATGGAAATATGTATAGTATGAATTATTTGCATGATTATAGTAAGATAAAAAGTAAAATAAAGAAATGGAGAGTTATTTTTGATCCTTACATGAAGGGGGAGGATAATCAAGAGCTTGGTACTAATTATACCTGGGCTGTGTTATTATTAGTACCACAAATTCTGTGTAACTAATTCAGAAAATGTTAAATATTTGTCCGGCGAACCAAAACATGGAATAAGCTATCCTAAGGAGACAATCTAAGGTCCCAAATGTTTTTAATCCCCTATCACTTGCCTAATCTTCCCAAAGAAACAGGACCTGTGAGTATTCCTTAGTCCTTACTAGTTCATGTGAAGCCTTTACATGGGTTGCTTTCAGGAGTCGATTATAGTTAGGTAGATGTCTGGTTAAGAACCCGCATGGGTGGGCTGGTGATCAAGGGGTTGAATATGTGAGTTTTAACATGGGGTAATTCTGGAAGGTCTCATGTTCAACTCTCACGAGGTGCAAAACACTTGGATTTAACAGATACGCGTGGCAGGTGATTGTCTGTATCTGATATTCGTTCATATGGTCTTGTACTGATGACAAGATGGACCAGGTGAAATTCTCCATGATAAAAATTTAAGAGGTCCATGATAAAAGTTAAGAATGTTCAGTTGTTCGATACCTTGCAGGTTAGCATTGTTAGTGTTGTGTATTCTCAATCAGAACTTCTTCAGAAAGAAGTGTTTTTGGTGGAACTGGTAGATTCCATTTCCAAGTCAAAGGAGCCCATGTCACATCTCAAAGCAGTTTACTTTCTTCGGCCAACATCAGAGAATATTCAGCACATGCGACGTCAGCTGGCCAGCCCCAGATTTGGAGAGTATCACCTCTGTAAGTGGTTTCAATAAAATATGACAGAATATATTCTAAATATGACATCAGCTCATGTTTCTAATCTTGTCATGGTTTGTTGTTACCATTTATTGAAACCTCTTTTGTGTCCTATACTTGTAGTTTTCTCCAACATGTTGAAGGACACCCAACTTCATATTTTAGCTGATTCGGATGAACATGAAGTTGTCCAGCAAGTTCAGGTAACCCTGCATTTCACAGTCATAATTTGCTGAACCAAATTTTGCTTTCATCTAAATAATTTTCAACCAATTCATATAAGCATCCTCTCCACATACGGTGTTAATGTTCAGTACATACGAATCTTCCTATATCCTACTATTGGGGAAGCCTTTGCACTGGGTTGCCCTTTATCTTCCCAACCAATTATATTTATGCAACTGAATATAAATTGGGATGACAAATTTATTAAACATCATCTTACCGAGCCACACTATAGTTTTGGTGTATCTTTGTGTGGTTATTTTGCTCTCCAGGGATTCTATGCGGATTTTATTGCAATTGATCTTTTCCAATTCACTTTAATTATGCCTTCAACCCTTTTATCTTTTCAACAAATTATATTCATGCAATATAAAATCGAATGACATTTTTTGTTAAGTATCATCTTATCAGATCTTACTGGAAAATTCAAAGCAGTTTTGGTATATCTTCACGTGGTCAATTTTATATTATCAATCCTTACTAGAAATGGCAATAGAGTATTGAAAGATACTTTGAAGCTTCTCAGTGTCATTTGTGTACGGTTGAAATGGGCATTGTTTTCAAGTTCATTTTTTTTATTACACATAGGAATGCATTATTACTTGATATTATGTGTTGTGTTGAACAAAGTGTCTCTCCCGTTGTGTTTGACATGTCTATGAGAATGATACCATTTCTATTTTTTGTCTTGGTTTGAAAATGGGTATTGGATGAAATATATTATTCTTTACAATATTTTGCAGGAATTCTATGCAGATTTTGTTGCAAGTGATCCTTTCCATTTCACTTTAAACATGCCTTCAAACCACATGTATATGCTTCCAGCAGCCGTAGATCCTCCAGGCTTGCAGCACTTCTGTGATCGAGTTGTTGATGGTATCGCAGCAATCTTCTTGGCGTTAAAACGAAGACCTATTATTAGATATCAACGAGCCTCAGATATTGCTAAAAGGATTGCACAAGAGACAGCGGTGAGAAAAGTTGCCAAAGTGCAAGTTGATGCTTGGATACTACATAACAATCCTTTGAAAGCTTATATCGATTCAAATTTTCCATGTTGAGTTTACATGCTTGACTATTTTCCCTGGATTTATCTTCTTTGACCTGATGCAGGATATTATATTTATATGTATCTAACACCATGAACTTAAGTCAACTGTAGTCATGCTGGCTATTCTATGAAATATACTGTTATGGGAAATTAACTCTTTTCTTTCCCCTGCATGTAATAGAAGCTGATGTACCAGCAGGAGAGTGGTCTTTTTGATTTCAGAAGAACAGAAATTTCTCCCTTGTTGCTAATAATAGATAGGAGGGACGACCCTGTTACGCCATTGCTGAATCAGTGGACATATCAGGTACTTTAGGATATGCCTGTCCAACTTGTTAATGATTGTTCCTTGACGAGAGAGTGCCTCTAGATTGTTAAACATTATAGTAAACGCATCTCATCCATTTACAATAATTTCTACAGGCCATGCTTCATGAATTGATAGGTGTTCAAGACAATAAAGTGGATTTGAGAAACATCGGCAAAGTTGCGAAGGATCAGCAGGTTGAGTTTTTTTCTTTACACTTAACACGTTCTTGTTTTGCATTTTCCTCTCATGATGAGTTAAATTCTTGCCACTCATGCTTACAGGAGGTTGTGCTGTCATCAGAGCAAGACGCCTTTTTCAAAACTAATATGTATGAGAATTTTGGAGATATTGGAATGAATATCAAGCAGATGGTGGATGAGTTTCAGCAAGTTGCAAAAAGTAACCAGAGCATCCAGACAATAGGTTTGTATAAAGTAAAATTGAAAATCAGGGCATAGGTTTAAATTGTTGTTTCTATTGTAAGTTACTGTGTAAGTGGTGGTAAAAGGTTTGCAATATCTGATACATTATTGGCTATCAAATGCTTTGGCTTTCTGCAGAAGACATGGCTAAATTTGTGGACAATTACCCGGAATACCGGAAAATGCATGGAAATGTCTCAAAGCATGTAACTTTGGTCACAGAAATGAGCGGGATAGTTGAAGAGCGAAAACTCATGTTAGTTTCACAAACAGAACAAGAATTGGCTTGCAATGGTGGGCAGGGGGCTGCATTTGAGGTGGTTTACTTCTTTAAATAGTATTTTAGACGTGATTTCTTGCATATATTCCAATTAACATTGACTTCATTTTTTGTAATGATTTCATGATTTTGTTAGTCACAGAACTATTTGATTGTAAATATCTTACCTGCCACAACCATGTTGTTATCATAATTTGGTGTAAAGCATGGAAGACAATGTTTGTAACTTTGAAAATGTTAAATAGGTATTGAAGAGAGCCGTGGTTTCATCAATAACAAAATTTACACTACCCTGTTAGTGAGCATGAATGTGAGTTTGTTGAAAGACGATAACACAAGGATATGGGTCTACTAAAATGGACATTATCTGGAGCATTTTTTCCCATTTTTGATCAGCAAAATTTATCTCCAGCAATGTTGCCAGCAGGAAAAGATGGTTGTTCCTTCCACTCAGTGGGAATGGGAGTGAATTATGACACAGTCTAAAGTGGCATGATAGAGGTTGACATGCATAATGTCATAGTTGAATTTTGATAAGATAAACCTGTCAAGATGCGATTATCTTTGTGCTTTTCTGAGAAAGAT